>JAJPUD010000380.1:476935-584354 GCA_023553655.1 Myrmecobius fasciatus | reverse complement strand
GAGAGAGAGACAGAGAGAGCTGGCGAGGGAGATGGATTTGTAGAGGAAGAGAGGCAGAGACAGGAAGGCAGGAGAGACAAGTGAGGAGAAAGACTTGGGGGGGGGAGGGGAAGACGTGGAGAGGAGGGAGATATGGAAGAAGGGGGGGAGAAAAAAGGAGAGAAAACAGGAGAGAGATCCTTTCTGATTTCCTTTTAAGTCCCAACTAAAAATCTCATCTTTCACTGAAAGCCTTTCCCAATCTTACATAACCAGTGCCTTCTCCTCTCTTAATTTTGTCCTATTTATCCTGTATATAATTTGCTTTGTAAATATTTGTTTCCATTAGATTGTAAACTCCCGAACATATACTGTCTTTTGCCTCTTTTTTATGTATCCTGCGCACACACAGGCATATTTTAGATGCTTAATAAATATTTGACTGAGATTTATACAGCAAAGAAAAAGGAATAGTAGGAGATCCCATAAAATTGCCTAGGAAAAATTTTATACAGTAGATACAATGCCAGTCTGGAATCAGGAGGATTCAATTTCCCGAATTAAAATCTGGCCTCATAAACTTATTAGCTGTGACCTTACCAGGGCAAGTTACTTAAACCTTTTGGTCTCAGTTTCCTTATCTGTAAAATGAGCTGGAAAAGAAAATGGCAAATCATTTCAATATCTCTGCCAAGAAAACTCTAAGTGGGGTCTCAAAAAAATTGTGACATGACAACTCAGCAACATCATTATTCTGGCTGGAGCTCAGTAGAAAGAAAGAATGAGTTATCTCTGGGTTGGGGAATTCCTCAATTTAGAGATCCTAAAATCCTCTTGAAGAGTAATTCCTCCTACTCAAGTCCCTTGTCTGCAGGTAAATAAATCAAGGCTAGAAGGCTAGAAGAAAAGAAGTTGAATTAGCATCACCTGATAGCCTAGAAGCTAGCAACTCCTCAGAATAAAGGGAGACATACGCATTTAAAGGCACAATGGATATAATGCCAGGCCTAGAATCAGAAAAATCCAAGTTCAAATTCAATCTCAGAAATTACTAATTGTGTGACCCTAGACAAGTCACTTAATCTTGTTTACCTCAGTTTCCTCATTTGTAAAATGATCAGGAAAAGGAAATGGCGAACAAATCTTTACCAAGAAAACCCCCAATGGGGTTACAAAAAGTCATACTTAGACTAATCCACTAAGAACAAACAAAAAAATATAGCTTTAGGCTAGGTGGCAAAAGAAACCACTTTCCTTATTCCAGAAGTAAAGTAAGGACAGGTGATCAGGACTGGAAGGGATTATGTCTAAATTTTGGAGTTCTCATAAAGATGTTTTCCTTTAGTTAATGTCCACCATCAGGTCTATTCCACTGGGGTTATTTCCCTATAGTTAATTTATATATCAGACCACTTTTGTGAGTAGGAAATTTCTAATTAATTCCAACAGAATGACTTGGGGAGTCCTGAGTAGAGGTGTTCTTTTTGAAAGTCAGCACAATCTTGCAGATTTCATTTCTTTGACAATCTAAGGTCTATTTCTGGAGAGATGTTGAAAGGGGAAGAGAATGTGGTTTCCCTAAACTTAGAAGACACATTTTCTCCATACACTCCCATTCCAAAAAGTTAATGACCACTGAACTTAGTAGGATCTTAATATCTATGGACTATGGTTTATGATTTTTGGGTTGTTTTCTTTTTGTTTGTTTGTTTGTTTTTAATATGGTCCTGAAATGGTCAAGAATGATTGGAGACTAGTCTTGAGAATTAGGCAATGAGAATTAGATAAGATCTGACTCATCTTCAGTCTGAGAAGATTCAGCTGAGTCTTCTGACTCAGCCTGTAACATGTTCCCTGATACAGCAGTGGCATCTTAAGCTACATGAATGCTTGAGTTCCCAGGTGATACTAAATTAGTAAGTGCACCTGGTTGGGCAATGAGGAAGATAATAGGAAGATTCAGTTGCATCTAGTCAGCCTGTCTTACATATATGACACAATTCAAAATTCTTAGGGTCTCAAATATAGTGGTGATGAAGTATGACTTCTAGGGATAAGGTAGCAATTTCTGAAAAACACTTAGACTACCCAGCCTTGGGAGTGCCACAAACAACTGAGTGTCAGAGAACAATCTTTGGTCAATAAGCCATAAACTTCAATGATGGGAGCTATTCCACATCTATTTAATAATCTTCAAGAAGCCATAGAATTCAATGATAGGAGCAACCCCACCCCTACCACTCTTCTACAGTACCTCTAAAGCCACAAAATTAGCATATCAGTGGCTTAAACCAGATCTTTATTTTCTTTCCAATAAAATTATCTTTTTGCTTCTAACTGCTAAATTCCCTTGGAACTTAGTCTGCTGTAAAGCGTGCAATAAATCCTTGCCCTTTAATTTGGAGACAAATTGAGTTTGCGAATTCTTTCATCATATCCGCTAGGTTGGTGGACCTGGGGACCCTAATATTGTTGGAGTGTCTTCCAGCTCAACAGTGAGAAGTTTCTCAGAATCAGCATCCTTATCAGTTTAAGAGAGTTGCCAGGCCAAGCCAGATGGCACAAGTGGATAGAGAGCTAGGCCTGGAGTCAGGAAGACTTGCGTTCACTTTGGCTTCATACACTGGGACCACTTGAACTCTGCCTCAGTTTCTCAATGAGGACAATATCAGTATGTACCTCATAAAACTATTGGAAAACCAAATAAAGTAATATTTGTAAAATACTTGTAGCACAATTCCTAACACATTGTAGGCCTTCTATAAATACTTATTCCCTAATTCTCTCTCTCTAGCATTCTTATTGCTGCCCCATATTGGCTCAACTCTGCAATTCCTCTTACTGATCTTAGATCCAACATTGAGAAATCAATCCTTTGGAGGAAACAACCAAGTATGTCTGCAAAGGTGGCTTACTCTTTTGAGTAATGCATTTTTCCTTTCCACTCAAAAGTGACTTCCAGGCTTTCAAAGAAGTGAAAATCTTTGGAAAAACAAACAAAAGCTTCTATTCACAGCTCTACATTAGCAATACTATACCTAGTAAGAGAATAATCACAGGTCAGCCAAATAGGCCTTACTCATTTTTACATGTTCTTTTATGTCACAAAACTCAATTATCCATTTTTGTCTCCCTATGTTTTGCAAACATCACTTGATACTATTAGAAATAGCACTCTGATTCTGGAGTCTCTGGGGAAAAGCTTTATTGGGAACTTAACCTTTTATCAGTTTTTACTTAATTCATATTCCTTATTCTAGCTTCCTTCCCCCCAAAACAACAACAACAAAAGTTGCAATCCTAGGTGACACCCCCCCAGGATCACTGAAAAAAGGATGCTCCACCTACCTACCACAGATGACAGGATTCTTAAAAGCTTTTAAATGCTTTATTTTGTATTTCATCAATCAAAGAAATGGCTTTCTTAGAGTATGAATAAAAGACCTAGAAAAATAATTTCCCTTACTTCAAAGGAGTGATTAAACAATTCAAGAGAACAGACAATACCAACAAGCCTGAGGTATTCCAGATAAAACTGTAGAATGAAGAAGCTGGTCTTGACTTGTCTATGCCCTCACCCACCTGGGTCCCAGTCAATGAGTGGGGGAAGGAGAAGAAAAGTGGGAGATTAAATCACTGTATGTACTTTCTCCCACCCCC
Source organism: Myrmecobius fasciatus (assembly GCA_023553655.1). Classification (NCBI taxonomy): domain Eukaryota; kingdom Metazoa; phylum Chordata; class Mammalia; order Dasyuromorphia; family Myrmecobiidae; genus Myrmecobius; species Myrmecobius fasciatus. The sequence goes on along the minus strand of JAJPUD010000380.1, from coordinate 580,715 downwards.
TCAACAAACTTTTGTTTCCAGGTGAAGAAAATTTAAATTTAAAATTTAAATAAATGGCAAAGTTAGTAAAGAATAGCCTGAAGCCTGTGAATGAGAAGCATAAAGAGCAGTACATCACCCATTTGTTTTAAGGATTTATGGGTGCCTCAGGTCATTTTTAGCTTGGGTGGCTGAATTTTCTTTTACATCCTCCACTCCAGGCACAGATGTCTCTTCACCTAGAAACAGAATCACAGAACCTCAAAATTTGACAGGAATTGAATACAGAAAAGACTTAGTCCAGCTCCTAAGTGAACAGAAATCCCTTCTGATACCCCCCCAGATCCACAGAAAGATGATTTCTAGTAAAGCAGAAACCCTGGCCATTTAGGCCAATTCAGATTATTTATGAAGATTTCCCTTTTCATAGGGCAGTTCAAAACTATGGAGGCTTGTTGCCAGTTTCACATACATAATAAAAGAACTTTAGAAGGAATCTGACTACCCCCTTACCAGGTCAAGAGAACGATGAGGTTAACCACTAAATAAATAATGGGATACTATAATATATTGGGGTTACAGGCCAGTGTCAGAAGTCATCTTAAAAGAATGTGTAGGTTTAGACAACCTTCAAATCAAGGGGCAAAGATTTTATTATGCTGCTAAGAGTGGGCCAAATCCATAGAGAAGTTAGCAAGGAAAGGGCTTCAGCAATTAATAAGGGTAAAGACAAGTTCTCTAACAGTAATCAGAAGGAAAACAGCCATTAAAGGGAAGAAGCTATGAGATGGGATTATGCTGTTGGCTGGAAGAGTCTGAATGCAAGAGTAACCTCAATATTTTGGTGGCCTTATCCTTATAAAGATAAGTATAGCCAGATTGTACTCCCCAAACTTCAAACAGACCCTTGGTTCTAGAGAGCTTCAGAACTAAAGTTTTCTTATTATGTATATGAAACTGACAAGTCTCCACAGCTACAAGAGCAGATCTTCTATAGGTGAAATATAACCTGGGGGGAGGAGTTTAAACACATCACTTGGCTTGGATATAGTAAAGGTGGGGTTTCTAGAGACCTCCACCTGAGGTAGGATTGTAATCAAAAATCCACTTGAAGAAAAGATCTAATTAAGAATCATGATCCCATCTATGTCCTTCCCTACTCACCTCAGTGAATATTAAACTCCTATCAGTGTTTCAGGATTTCTCTGCTAATGCCTACTTGGATACCTAATGTTGAGTGTGAAAAATGAGGAATACAATTCACTATTTACATCACTAGGACCTCCTCAGATATAAAGATTTACATAAACTGATGCTAAGTGAAATGAACAGAACCAGGAGAGCATTGTACATGGCGGGAACAAGAAGATTATATGATCAATTCTGATGGACTTGGCTCTTTTCAACAATGAGATGATTCAGACCAGTTCCAATGACCTCGTGATAAAGAGAGCCATCTACACCCAGAGAGAGGACTTAGGGAACTGAGTGTGGATCACAACATAGCATTTTCACTCTTTTTGTTGTGGTTTGCTTGAATTTTCTTTTCTTTTTCTTTTTTGATTTGATTTTTCTTATGCAGCAAGATAATTGCATAAATATGTATACATATATTGGACTTAACACACATTTTTACCATGTTTAATTTATTGTATTACTTTGCTATGTAAAGCATTTGTATTACTTGCTATGTAAAGGAGGGGATGGGGGAAGAGGGGGATTGGAACACAAGGTTTTGCAAGGGCTAATGCTGAAAAATTATCTATGCATATGTTTTGAAAATAAAAAGCTTTAATAAAAAAAATTAAGACACCACTATGCCTTGACTTTGGCTTCACCTAGGATTTGAAATTCTTGCTCTTTCTCCTCCTTTATTTTCATTGAAAATAAAAGAATCTTGAGAAGTGTAAAAAAGCCCTAAATAGGACCTCAGACTTAGAGGATCATTGGCAGTATATTAAAGAGGCAGCCCAAAAATTTATTCTAAGGGCATAGTATTCCCCTTAAGATGTTAATTGGGAATAACAAGGAATTCTAACCCTTAATCATATAGTCATCTGGAACAATAGACTATGATTCAAAGAAAAACTGAATGCTTGAAAAATGTACTTAGCTGTCTGAAGAATCTCTGGAGGGAGGAGAAACACAGCTAAGACTCTAAGAATTTATCTTTTTCCTTATAGAAAGTAAAACTCCCTGAAGGTTTTTCCCTAAACTGGGAGTGTGAATAATCTGCCTCCTTAAAAAAAAAAGAAAAGAAAAGAAAAGACTTAAAGCTTGAGCTTTGGGACTCCAATCTAAAAGAAACATAGTAGAGCACACTCTTCCTCTTATAGGAAAGAGAGAGAACATTTCAGCTAAGAACTCTGTCTGAAACCAACCAGAATATAGCAATCATAACTACAACATTCTGGAACATTTAGGAGCAGTTACAAGACCAGCAAAACAATTCCAATAACCACAAAACCAGGGAGCATCCATCATGTGGAAGATGTCATGGAATTGGCCAGCCATAGGATGAAGAGATATCATTGGAACAGGGTATTCAGTTTATAAAAATAAAGCAAGAGAGGGTCATTTGTGATGGTATGCTATGACCCAACCTGGGCAGCTCAAACCTGGGCAGTTTTTCTCATGTTTCATTACAGTTATTGAGATAGAAAAGTTCAGTAGTTGAGAAAAATGATGATAATGGGCTGGGAGAGTCATAGTGATGAGGTCTGAGGGTGCAAAAGTGCTAAACTCCAAAATATTCAGTCCATCAAATGTTAGGGAGAAGGATTTAAACCCCAAAAGTATATTTGGGGTTTCAGGCTGGTATTATGAGGTATCTTAAAAGAATTTGTAGATTTAGACCTTTTCCAAAATCAAAGTGATAAAGATTTTATTATTATGCCACTAATTGGTGAACTTAAGTTCCAAAGGGGAATTAGTCATTAACAAGGAGAAAGACATGAGACATGAGTGTGTGGAAATCACAATTAACCAGGGGAAAGACCACAAGGCAAGCAAAGTTAACTTGTTGCCCTAAAGCAGGTAGTTCCTAATGAACCCACAACAATTCCTAAAAAGGGACTTTAGCAGGGGATTACACTATTGACATGTCCAGGATATATGAATAGTATGGCAACACACCTCTGTTGTTATAAAAACTCCTTTAAAAATAAAGGAAAGAATGGGGAACAGTTGTGAGGGCTGCTGATGTTGCATCTTTGTTTCAGACCCCAAGTATTTTTAGAATAAAGAACAGACAATTCAGTTAAATAGTGCCAGAAGCTGATCCTGCCACTCTGTTCGATAGTTCTGACTTTATTATATGTGTCTAAATTCTGTCTGCTATATCTGTCAGAAAGAAATAAAAGCAAAACTTATATATACAAACCTTATGGATCTCCTTTATAAATTGACCCCAAATAGGAAGGTTTTTTTTTTTAAACCTTTAATAACAGACAATTCACAGACTGCAAAAAATTACAAATAACATCAAATTAGAAGGATAAAAACTAAAAAAAGATGCTGAATGAAATTATAATTGCTTCAATTCAATCTATTTAAGTATGCTATTGGACAAAGGCAAAAACATTTCTGGTAACATTTCTGAGAGAAATTTAAGCGGAAAAAAAAAAAAGCACCATACCAAGAAGTCCAAAGGTTACAAAAACTGCCTCACTCAGCCAATATTTAGCCTCTTCCTTGCAAAAAAAGAATATATGACAGCTAGAGAAAACAATGACCTAGAGTACAAGTTCATTCATAAAATACTAAAGGTGAAAATGGCAGATTACAAATATCATCTCCCAATTAGTGGGGAAAAAAATAGTACAAAGAAAAATAAAGTATATAAAAAGCTTGGAGTAAAACCCAATTCAGTCATATCATTCTCAAGCATTCTAGATGAAACAGGAAGGATAACAAATAGATGTGAAATGTTCCAGAATATCTAATCAATAGCCATAGCCAATATGTTACATAAAGAAATAGAAATAGCACTTAAGAAAATGAAGTAGAGTAGAGCAGTTGGACTTGGCTAAATCCCTACTAGAAAAATATGGTACTACTGATACTCTTTTTTTTTAAAAGCCACCCAGAGACCGCTTTTCAAGATGCCTCAGAAATGATAAGCAAAGGTGTGCTAGAGTCAGTTCATACGGAATTGTGAGAGTTGATTGTTAAATTTGCAAAACAAACTTTTATCCTTGATTGTTAAATATTCAAAATAAACATTTACCCTTTGAAAATTGACAAACCTACAAATCAGGATTTAATTTATTGTTTTATTGATGCCAAAAATGCAGCTTAAACTTGAAAGTATATCATATGCTTTTTTTTTTCCCCAGAGAACTTTGTTAAGCATTTACCAGCACACAACTTTGGCAAAAATAAAAGAAGAATAGAAAATACTATGAATGATACCCTTCCCAAGAAAATAAGTAGACATAAGAGACGTTGGAGATCATCTAGTCAAAAGCTGCTTATAATGTAGGTTGCAACCCCATATGGGGTCATTTAACTGAATGCTGGGGTCATGAAAATATGATTTATTATTAATAAATGTTTTATTTGTATACCTATTGCATATATGCATATACCTAGGGTCATTTCTCTGGCAAAAAGGGAGAAAAAGTTTAAGAAGCCTAAGAAGTCCAACTCTCTCATTTTACAGATTAGAAAACTGAAGTTTATAAAGTTGAAATGATTTGCCCAAATTACACAAGAAATAACTAGCAGAGATATAATTTGAATTCATGACCTCAGATTACAAATCCAGTGTTCTTTGTACCACAGGACCTCATTGATTAAAGATATCCGTGATGGAAATATGAAGAAAGAAATAGGCAGGTTTTCATCAAGGATTCCTTACTACTTACAATTTCACATAGTCAATTAAAAAGTATAGAAAATATAGATTGCCCAGATTAACAGAAGAGGAAATAAATTACTTAAGTAGTCCCATTTTAGAAAAAGTCATTAATCAACTACCTAAGAAAAAATCCCCAGAACCAGATGGATTTACATGTGAATTCTACCAAATACTTCAAGAACAATTAACTCCAACACTATATAAACTATTTGAAAAAATAGGGAATGAAGGACTCCTACCAAAATCTTTTTATGACACAGACATGGTACCAATACCTAAACCAGGTGGAACAAAAACAGAGAAAGAAAATTATAGACCAATATCCCTAATGAATATTGATGCAAAAATCTTAAATAAAATATTAGCAAAGAGATTACAGAAAATCATTTCCGAGATAATACATCATGACCAAGTAGGATTTATACCAGGAATTCAGGGATGGTTCAATATTAGGAAAACTATTAGCATAATTGACTATATCAGTAATTGGATTAACAAAAACCATATAATTATCTTAATAGATGCAGAAAAAAAGATGTTTGATAAAATCCAACACCCATTCCTATTAAAAACACTAGAGAATATAGGAATAAATTGACTTTTCCTAAAAATAGTCAGTAGCATCTATTTAAAACCATCAGCTAGCATCATATATAACAGTGATAAACTGGAATCATTCCCAATAATATCAGGGATGAAACAAGGCTGCCCACTATCACCATTCAATATTGTATTAGAAATGCTAGCTTTGGCAATAACAGAAGAAAAAAAGATTAAAGGAATCAGAGTAGGTTATGAGGAAACCAAATTATTACTCTTGGCAGATATGATAATCTACTTAGAGAACCCTAGAGAATCAACTAAAAAACTATTAGAAATAATCTACAACTTTAGCAAAGTTGCAGGACACAAAATAAATCCACATAAATGATTAGCATTTTTATTCATCACTAACAAAATCCAACATCAAGAGATACAAAGAGAAATTCCATTTAAAATAACTGTCAATAGTATAAAATATTTGGGATTATATATGCCAAGGGAAAGTCAGGAATTATATAAGCAAAACTACAAAACACTTTCCACACAAATAAAGTCAGATCTAAGCAATTGGAAAAATATCAAGTGCTCTTGGATAGGTCAAGTGAATATAATAAAGATGACAATACAACCTAAACTAATCTATGTATTTAGTTCTATACCAATCAAACTCCCAAGAAATTATTTTACTGACCTAGAAAAAATAACAACAAAATTCATCTGAAAGAAGAAAAAGTCAAGAATTTCAAGGGAATTAATGGGAAAAAAAGCAAATAAAGGTGGCCTAGCTGTGCCAGATCTAAAACTATATTATAAAGCAGCAGTCATCAAAACTATTTGGCACTGGCTAAGAAACAGAGTAGTTGATTAGTGGAATAGGTTAGGTTCACAGGACAAAATAGTCAATGACTATAGTAATCTAGTGTTTGACAAACCCAAAGACCCCAGCTTTTGGGATAAGAACTCACTATTTGACAAAAACTGCTGGGAAAATTGGAAACTAGTATGGAAGAAACTACACATTGACCCACACCTAACACTGTATACCAAGATAAGGTCAAAATGGATTTGTGATATAGACATAAAGAATGATATTATAAACAAATTAGAAGAATGTAGGATGGTTTACCTCTCAAATCTGTGGAGGAGGAAGGAATTTGTGACCACAGAAGAACTAGAGATCATTATTAATCACAAAATAGATAATTTTGACTATATCAAGTTTAAAAGTTTTTGTACAAACAAAACTAATGCACACAAGATTAGAAGGGAAGCATTAAACTGGGAAAACATTTTTTACATTCAAAAGTTCTGAGAAAGGCCTCATTTCTAAAATATAGAGAGAATTGATTCAAATTTATAAGAATTCAAGCCATTCTCCAATTGATAGTCAAAGGATATGAACAGACAGTTTTCAATGAAATTAAAACCATTTCTAGTCATATGAAAAGGTGTTCCAAATCACTATTAATCAAAGAAATGCAAATTAAGATAACTCTGAAATACCACTACACACCTCTCAGATTGGCTAAAATGACAGGAAAAGAAAATGATGAATGTTGGAGATGTGAGAAAACTGGGACACTGATACATTTTTAGTGGAATTGTGAACAGATCCAACCATTCTGGAGAACAATTTGGAACTATGCTCAAAAAGTTATCAAACTGTGCATACCATTTGACCCAGCAGTGTTTTTACTGGGCTTATATCCCAAAGAGATCTTAAAGGAGGGAAAGGGTTCCACATGTGCAAAAAGGTTTGTGGCAGCCTTTTTTGTAGTGGCTAGAAACTGGAAACTGAATGGATGCCCATCAATTGGAGAATGGCTGAATAAATTATGGTATATAAATGTCATGGAATATTATTGTTTTGTAAGAAATTACCAAGATGATTTCAGAGAGGCCTGGAGAAACTTGCGTGAACTGATGCTACACAGCATCAATACTATATGATGATCAATTCTGATGGATATGGTTTTCTTCAACAATGAAGTGTTTCAAACCAGTTTCTATTGTTCAGCGATGAAGAAAGTCATATACATCCAGAGAGAGGTCTGTGGGAACTGAGTGTGGACCACAACATAGCATTTTAATGCTTTCTGTGAATGTTTGCTTGCATTTTGCTTTCTTTCTTAGGTTGTTTTTTTTTTTCTTTCTAGATCTGATTTTTCTTGTACAGCAAGATAACTGTATAGATATATACACACATATTGGATTTATCATATATTTTAACATATTTAACATGCATTAGACTACTTGCCACCTAGGGGAGGGGGGGAAGGAGGGAAAATTTGGAATAGAAAATTTTGCAAAGGTCAATGTAGACAAATTACTCATATGTTCTGCAAATAAAAAGCTTTAATAAACAACAACAAAAAAGAAAAATGTCAAAAAAAGAAAATATAAGATCTTTCTGTGATCATTTTTTTACTGTTACACACACACACACACACACACACACTAGCTAGTAAAGCCAAATGTAGCCTTCAAAGCTCTATTCCAACAAGGTTCCATGTTCCATGTATATGTTGAAATCTGACAATTTCTTTATAGGTATAACTTTAGAGATTATTCTCATCAATGAGCATGGTAATTTATGATTACCAGTCTCAATCAATCATTAAAGGAGATTAACCCAAAGATGCTTATCACAGTCATAGAGAAGCCCCTGCTCAAAATCCAAAAGAAAAAGGGATCCATTGTAGAAGACATGCTCTTAATTGCATCAGATGCTGGGTGACTAAAGAGAAGAGGCTCAATGCATTTTTTTGTCATGAACTTCTTTAGTAATCTGGTGGAAATATGGGGGGCATCTTTTCAGAATTGTTTTTAAACACACAAAATACAGTTGTATTAATTATATTATATTAATATTTGTTTAATTTCAATTATTTGTGTTAAATATATTGATTGGTAATAATTATCAGTTAATGTTGTTAGTTGTTTTTATTTATTAATTCTATTATATAATTAAATAAATATATAATAAGTAATTAAAATAATTCTATTAAAATACCACCAGTGAAGAACCCCTGCTTCTCACAAAATCTGGGCCATTCAATAAAGATTAGCCCAGTAAGCCAGAAAAAAACAAAGGGATGAAAAATGTACCTTGTGCCAACTGTGACATGTGCAGCCCATTCAAGCAAACTTCTTAACATTTTGGAATTGCCTATTACTCCTCTCTATACACTCTTTGATTCAGCCATACTAGGATACTTGTTATTCCTCGCTCAGAACACTCTAATGTCCATCTCCACATCTTTTCTGATTCCTCTCTCCATAGGCTTATAAAAGAGGTAGGTGGGTTTCCCCTCTTTGAAGTTCTTATCAAGTACTTATGTGCAGTGGGGATTCTCTTCTGATTCAATTGGACTCAGAGTCACTGAGGTCCTTTCACTCAAATTCAGAGAAGTTCAAAAGAAAGCCATAGTATCCAAGGGCAATGCTGAAGAGGAATTCTGGAGCTTGATGACTTACCATCTAGCTCTCACTCCTTCTGGCATCCATTGAGAATCTGGGGAGGGGAGTGCACTTCATAAGGTCTCTAGCGACTAGTTCTGGAGATACCTGGCTGAGCATTCATTCATGGGACTTGCCAAGCAGCCTGCAGCATCCTCTCTGAAAACAACCTGACCTTCCTTTTAGGATAGCTGAAAGTGCTTTGTGAAATGAGTTTCTGAATTGCAGGTCAGAGCCTGTTGCCAATAAGGTCTGATTACCACACAGCTTTGTGGTGGTTCATGATCGTCCTGGTCCTCAGTCTATGCTATCTATCCTTGTTTACTCCTGGAAAATCAAGGACACTGAGGATCAGGGGTATCACTGATTCTTTGGCAGCACAAATCAAATAGAGGGTAGAAGGTGGGAAAGAGAATATATTTTGAACAGACATACTGGACCCCAGTAACACTGAGGGACTGGCATGTGTTACCTAGGCTACAATTTAAAATGAGGGGAGAGACCAAAACAGGAGTCAATGGGCATGTTTATATCCAAAGTGTGTAAATGATTTAAACAAAGGCTGGAAGGATTTAATACCACAAAATAATCAACCTTTCTGCATGCTACTTTTGCTAACTATAATGCAGTCCCTCTTTCCCTTCTAAGACTGAAGTTAATTCTCTCTTATTCCACAAACCCATAAAGACCACTTCTATGTGCACTGATCTCTAACTTCCTTTATTTCCTGGGGTTCTATATTTTATTATCTTTGTTTTTATATTCCCCCCACCCCGAGTTTAGCACAATGCTTCACACATTGCAAAATAACAAATGTTTTTCTTCTAACCATTACTTCAATTTTGTTGTTGTTCACTCATGTCCAACTCTATGTGACCCCATCTGGGATTTTCATCACAAAAATACTGGAGTAGTTTGTCATTTCCTTCTCCAGCTCATTTTACAGATGAGGAAACTGAGGCAAAGAGGATTAAATTACTTCCTCAGGGTTACATACCTAGTGTCTGAGGCCAGATTAGAACTCAGGAAAATGAGTCTTCCTGATTTGAAGCTCAACACACTCTCCACTGAGCCTTCTAGGTCCCACCCTATGTGTTCAATTTTATTCTCTGACTAGATTGCAAGCTCCTCAAGAGCCAGGACACTGTGTTATAATAAAGATAGCCAAATTAATCCAATGCTTGAAGGATATAAATTGCTTTATGTAGAATATCCCCTATTTCACAGATGAAGAAAATGAGATTAAGAGAATTGGAATAATTTTCCTATGTTTATGCAAAAAAAAGTTTATGCCAAAAAAATGGTCCAAAAAAAATCGCATCAAAGTACAGACAGTTCTCTTTACTTAGGTGAACCATTCCATGGACCTGCAGACTTCTACTTTAAAGCAATTTTTAATTTTTTAAAATTTTTAATTTCTTTAATTTTTAAAGAATGAATGGGTGAAACAGCAAATTACAGACACAATTACTAATTTCATCTAAGAGAATGACAATAATGAGACAACATACCAAAATTTGTGGGATACAGCCAAAGTGGTAATAAGGGGAAATTTTATATCTCTAGATGCTTATTTGCATAAAATAGAAAAAGAGAAAATCAATGAATTGGGCTTGCAACTAAAAAAGCTAGAGAAAGAACAAATTAAAAACCCCCAATCAAATACCAAACTTGAAATCCTAAAAATAAAAGGAGAGATTAGTAAAATTGAAAGTAAAAAAAACTATTGAATTAATAAATAAAACTAAAAGTTGGTTTTATGAAAAAACCAACAAAATAGATAAACCTCTAGTTAATTTAATTAGAAAAAGGAAAGAGGAAAATCAAATTGTTAGTCTCAAAAATGAAAAGGGAGAACTTTCCACCAATGAAGAGGAAATTAGAGCAATAATCAGGAGTTACTTTGCCCAACTGTATGCCAATAAATTTGATATGAAATGTGAAGTGGAATGAGTGGAACATCTACAAAAATATAGATTGCCCAGATTAACAGAAGAGGAAATAAATTACTTAAATAGTTCCATTTCAGAAAAAGAAATAGAACAAGTCATTAATCAACTTCCTAAGAAAAAATCCCCAGGACCAGATGGATTTACATGTGAATTCTACCAAACATTTAAAGAACAATTAACTCCAATATTATATAAACTATTCGAAAAAATAGGGAATGAAGGACTCCTACCAAACTCCTTTTATGATACAGACATGGTACTGATACCTAAACCAGGTAAAACAAAAACAGAGAAAGAAAATTATAGACCAATCTCCCTAATGAATATTGATGCAAAAATCTTAAATAAAACATTAGCAAAGAGATTACAGAAAATCATTCCCAGAACAATACACCATGACCAAGTAGGATTTATACCAGGAATGCAGGGATGGTTCAATATTAGGAAAACTATTAACATAATTGACTATATCAATAACCAAATTAACAAAAAACATATGATAATCTCAATAGATGCAGAAAAAGCATTTGATAAAATCCAACATCCATTCCTACTAAAAACATTAGAGAGTATAGGAATTAATGGACTTTTCCTTAAAATAGTCGGTAGCATCTATTTAAAACCATCAGCTAGCATCATATATAATGGTGATAAACTGGAACCATTCCCAATAAGATCAGGGGTGAAACAAGGTTGCCCACTATCACCATTACTATTCAATATCGTATTAGAAATGCTAGCCTTGGCAATAAGACAAGAAAAAGAGATTAAAGGAATTAGAGTAGGTCATGAGGAAACCAAATTATCACTCTTTGCAGATGATATGATGGTCTACTTAGAGAACCCTAGAGAATCAACTAAAAACTATTAGAATTAATCCACAACTTTAGCAAAGTTGCAGGATACAAAATAAATCCACATAAATCATCAGCATTTTTATACATCACTAACAAAATGCAACAGCAAGAGATACAAAGAGAAATTCCATTCAAAATAACTATCGATAGTATAAAATAATTGGGAATATATCTGCCAAGGGAAAGTCAGGATCTATATGAGCAAAACTACAAAACACTCTCCACACAAATAAAGTCAGATCTGAACAATTGGAAAAACATCAAGTGCTCTTGGATAGGTCGAGCGAATATAGTAAAGATGGCAATACTACCTAAACTAATCTATCTATTTAGTGCTATACCAATCAAACTCCCAAGAGATTATTTAACTGACCTAGAAAAAATAACAACAAAATTCATCTGGAAAAACAAAAGGTCAAGAATTTCAAGGGAATTAATGAAAAAAAATGCAAATGAGGGTGGCCTAGCTACACCAGATCTAAAACTATATTATAAAGCAGTGGTCACTAAAGCAATTTTTACAAATGTGAATTTTCCCTCAGATATGGGAAAGGGATGGACAGAGAGAAAACCATCCTGGTATGGAAATATCCACCACCATCATAAGTTACAGCCAGTCTATGATTTAGCGACTTAGTAATCAAGAAATTATGAGATACAGAAAATTAAGCAAAATGACCAAGGTCTCACAACTATTAAATAGGAGAGACAGACACACACACACACACACACAGAAAAAGAAACACAGAGAAAGACAGACAGAGATACAGAGAGACACAGAGAGACTGAGAGAGAGACAGAGAGACAGACAGAGACAGACAGACAGACAGAGAAAATTAGGACCCAGATCTTGAGACTCCAAATCTATCACTAAAATACTGTCCTTGGTCTCATGAAGCTTGCATTTTAGCAGATAGATGGTGCTAACATAAATAACTATAGTAAACTATTATGTAAATGCAGTAAAGAGGTAGTTTATGGGATCTGAAAGCATCTTGTTTCTAATATGGGATATCAAGGAAAACTTCCTAGTGCAGGAGATATTGGAGTTAGGTTTTGAAAAACAGGTAAAGAGTTTAGCAGCCAAGGGGGGCAAGGGAGAAAGTAATAAATGTAATATTCACTTGCATAAATGCAAATTTTCATCAGAAATGACAATGAAATCAATACATTTTAAGACTAACACATTAGTCCCTATTGTGCTATATAAGTAAAGTGATGTGCCTCTGAAGAAGATGAGGATAGTAATAATAGAACAAAGTATACACAGGGGAAAAAAAAAGCATGTTGATGGTAACAGTTTTGAAAGCACTGAGTTGATTCTTTAAATTTTGAAAGACTGGATGATTCTTGAACAACTAGAAAGGATGATGGATATTAACATTATTCAAAAAAAGCACAATCTCAAAGACACCATAATTACATATTCCCATCTTTACAAATCTCTATAGGAATGATTGATACATACATTGAGAGTAACCTTGATGGATATGTGAGAAGGGACAGACAGGCTCTTAAAAATGGTTTTCTATAACATAAAAAATTTTTAATGTTATATAATTGACTAAAATATGTAGATAAACAGCAGGCTGGTTTCAGAAAGACCTGGACAGATTTATATGAATTGATACTAAGTGAAATGAGTAGAACCAAAAAATTGTACACAGTAAAATTATGTGATGGTCAACTGTAATGGATGTGGCTCTTTTCAACAATGCAGTGATTCAGGCTAATTCCAAGAGACTTGTGATGGAGAGAACCATCTGCATCCAAAGAGAGGACTATGGGGACTGAATGTACATCATAACATAGTATTTTCACCTTTTGTGTTGTTATTTGCTTTTTTTTTCTTTCACATTTTTTCTCTTTTGATCTGATTTTTCTTGTGCAGCATGATAAATGTGGAAATATGTTTAGAAGAATTGCACATGTTTAACCTCTATTAGATTACTTGCTGTCTAGAGACAGAGGGTGGTAGGGAGAAAAAGAGAAAAATTTGGAACACAAGGTTTTATAAGGATGAATGTTGAAAACTATTTTTGTATGTATTTTGAAAAAATAAAAACTATTATTATAAAAAATTTTACAATGTAGATTGAGTCCTATAAAAATATCATGTCATTTCATATGTGGTTCATGTTTTGTATAGATAATGATGTGTCATGTGTAGATCTTGTGGAGGCAGATGTCATATAGTATGTATATTGTGCCATATTATTATGTAGGTTATGTCATATGTATAGATTATGTCATTTTATACAAAAAATAATTGCATATATACATATATGTACATGTATAATCAGAGTAATTAAATCACATTAAAACCTAAAAATGTACATGTGTGTATATGTATCTATGTGTGTACATGTGTGTGAGTGCACACATATGACTATAATACACATATGTATGTGTGTGTATATATGTATGTGTATATATATATAATTCTGAATAAAATATTGATTTGTTGCCTTGGAAGTCTAGGAAGCTAGAGCCTTAGGGATTTTAATCTCAGGGTTGAATTTTAGTAGAGGACCTGAAACACAAGACTTTGAAAAACAGAGCAGACAAATAAGGAAGAGGAGTACCTAATAGGTATTAGGGCCAGGTTTGTGCATGAAAGAAGTTCTGAGTGCTGGTTCCTTAAAGATGAGTGGCTAGAACTTCTCTTTCTTCACTGGAGGAGGGGAACTATGTATATGAAATGTTGTATATTTGTGAAATTGGGGGGGGCGTGTTTTTGCCTCTTGTTATGGGAATGGATGTCTTCATAGTAAAGGAAAAGATATCTATTTAGAGATGAAAGAGTATAAAAGAATCTTATCAATAAAAATAAAAACAAATAATAAAAAGTCAATCAAGAAAAAAATAAGTGACTAGAGAACAGAGGGAGAAAAGAGCAGAGTTAGGAGCAATTGTCCAACACCAGCTTTGTCAGCTGTAGAGTATGCTGACAACTGGCCCTCAGGCCAAATATTGCTTGCTGATGATTAGTTCTCTTTCTCCCTGTGGGATAGAAAAATTGAGTTTCTGGGCAGTTACTCTATATCACGAATCTTATGATTTGCTTCAGCCTGGTCTTCCAAATGTAAAAGGTGGTCGCCGTAGAAACAGCATAGTCCCCAAGAGTCTCTCTATGCACTTCCTGCTCTTGAGAATGTGCTTTATATTTAGCTACTGGACAATTAATTAGGAGCCTGTGGCTCTACAATATTCCAATAAAGACTTGGTAAGAATCAACAATCTGTAGCAAAATCAAGAAGGAATATTTATAAGATGCCTTACATTTATTTGTAGAGTGCCTTTTGGTTTACCAAGCATTTTCTAGTATTTGTTATCTTACTTTTTGCAAGAAGCATTCATTGGTAAATATGACTTGAGGAAGGAGAAGTGTGAGGATATATTGAGAAATAAAGAGGATGTAAAAACAAAAGATATCAATAAAAATTTTTTTAAAGAAACAAGCATTGATTAATTATCTATTATGTACAAGAAACAGTACTAGATGTTGAAATTAGTGAGACAACCTAAAAATTGGTAAGGGAATAATAAACCTGAAAGAAATTTTAGAAATAACTTAAATCAATGCTCTATTTTTAAAAATAAGGAAGCTATAACAGAATATATTTTTGCTTGATCCCCCCATTGCATTCGGTTGTCCCCCATTTTTTGAATGTCCTTCCTTCATCTCTCTCTTAGGGTCCCTCACTTCCTTTAAGGTTCAACTCATAGGCTTCTCATCACCCATGGGGAGCATTTGCTAATATCAAGCTATTTAGGGAAATATTTTGTCAAGATATTTCATTTCTTGCCTGTCAGGCTTTCTTTGATCTTTACATTTATTATAGTTTAATTTAATTTATAATCAGTATATTCTAATTTTTAGAAAGGCAACATTACACAATAGCTTAAAGGACAAGCTTTAGAATTAGGAAGGTTAGGATTCAAATCCTAGCTGTTTTATATCTTGAATAAGTCACTGAACCTTTTCAGTGCCCCAGCAACTCTCTAAAACTATATTACAAGAAATTGTCATTTTTTATCAATAGGAGTTCTGTCCACAGAGTTCTCTAATTTTTTTTTAATGCAATCTAAGTAAAGTGATTTGCCAAGGGTCATACGCTACTAAGTGTCTGAGGCCCGATTTGAATTCAAGTACTCCTGACCCCAGGAAGAGTTCCCTAATTCTAATAACATCATAGATATAATTATTTTATTTTAGTAAATTCTTGAATGTAGTTTTTCTTTAATAAATGTACAAGTCCTTGTCAGTGCCTCAGCATTTCAATTCATCTTCCAAATGTTTTCATGATCTCAGTGCTATAGGTATTCCAAAGACAATTAGATGATACGATAACACAGGATGTGCAAACAGTATATAATATATAAAAATGAAGCACTTACCTGGAGTCAGGAAGACTTGCCTCAGACAATAGCTGTGTGATTCTGGGAAAGTCACTTAAACTCTGTCTCATAAAAATGTTTTTTGTTTTTTTTAAATAAGTTCATGGATCTCATGCTAATTTGCCTGATCCAGCTGGCTTATAAATTCCCTGAAGGAAATCAAGTCAACAAGTATTTATTAAACACTTTCCATAGCAATAATAATAACAATAGCTATTAATAACATTTATAGGGATTCAAAGTTCATAAAGCACTTTACAAATATGATATTTTATTCTCATAGCAATTTTATTATTATTCCTTTCTACAGATGAAGAAATTGAGGCTGATAAAGGTAAAAAGACACCACTAAGAACTCTGGTCTTGACTCTAGGACCAGCTCTCTTTTATGTGTTTGAATCTGGATTTGAATTCAGGTCCTCCTGATTTTAGAGTCAATACACTATCCACTACTCCATCTAGCTGCCCCTAGGCCCATCTCTCTAACCACTGTGCTATGGATCTAGCACTATGCTAAGTATCTGGAACCCAAAGAAAGGCAAAAATAGCCCCATTACTCTGAGAGTTTCCAGTCTTAATGGAGGTGACAACATACAAGCAGCTTTGTATAAATACAGGCTAACTTTGAGGTAACCTTAGAGGGACACCACTGGCATTACAGGACATTGGAGATTTAAAGGCTTCTTTTGAGGATAGAATTTTAGCTGAAATTTAAAGGAAAGTAGAGGAGTCAGGAAATGAAGAAGAGGAGAGCATCTGACCAACCAGTGAAAATGCTGGAAGAGGGGAGATAGACTGTCTGCAAAGAGATCAGTATCACTGTTGATTAAAGATGCTCAAGACTGAAAAGGTTGTAAGTAGCCAGGTTATAACGAGCTTTAAAAGCCAAACAGAAGGTTTTTTATATTATTTTTTCTTTTTTAAAATTTTATTCATTTTATTCTGAATTCAAGAAATAAAATAAGCATTTCCAAAACATAGTAGAAGAGAAGGGAAAAAATTGCACATTAAACTGCAAATATATTATGGAGAACTTGCTGTTATACTTTTAACATATATAATGAAGTTATGTTCAACAATGCAATGATTCAAGGTAACTTTAATAGACTTGGGATGGAAAATACCATCTGCATCCAGAGAAAATTATAGAGACACAATGTAGATTTTGTTTGTTCTTTTTTTTTCTTGCTTGTGATTTTATCCCTTTTGGTCTGATTTTTCTTGCACAACAAATATGGAAATATGTTTTAAAAGAGTGCACATATTTAACCCATATCAGATTGCTTGCTGCCTTGGGGAGGAGTGAGGTAAGAAAGGGAGGGAGAAATATTTGGAACACAAAGTCTTACAAAAAGCAAATGTTGGGGCAGGTAGGTGGCGCAGTGGTTAGAGCACCAGCCCTGAAGTCAGGAGGACCTGAGTTCAAATCTGGTCTCAGACACTTCCTAGCTGTGTGACCCTGGGCAAGTCACTTAACCCCAATTGCCTCAACAAAAAGCAAAAAAAAAAAAAAAAAAAAGCAAATGTTGAAAATTATCTTTACATGTATTTGAAAAAAAAATTCTATTGAGAAAAAAATAAAGTTATGTCACCTTTTTTTCTTTCCTTCCCCTAACCCTAGAGATGACTATTAAACATAAATATGAATATATATGTAAAATCATTCTATACAGACTTCTACCTAGCAGTTCTTTGTTGGATGCAAATAATGTCTTCCTTTATAGTTAATTTGGGTGTTTATAATTATCAAAATGATTTAGTCACTCAAAATAGTTCTTAAGGCAATATTACTATATATGTTACTCTATATAATGTTACTATATATAATGTTCTCTGGGTTCTGCTCATTTCATTCTTCGTTATTTTGTGCAAGTCTATCCACATTTTTCTAATATCATCAATCTCATATATGCCAGCTTGAAAAAGACAGAAAGCCCTTGGAGTTTATCAGCAAGGGATGTATCAGATCAATCAATCAAGGAAGATCAATTTGACATTTGAGTGGAGGATGGATAGACTGGAGTGGAGAGAGATTGAGGCAAGGAGACCGACCAGAAGGTAGCTTAGGTCAAGTGTGAGCTGATGAGGTTCTGAATCCAGGTGGTACTGTGTCAGAGAAGAGAAAGGGCCATATACAAGAGATAACATCAAGGTATAATTGATAGGATGTGACAACAGATTAGCTATGGGGAGAAAGTGAGGAATTGAGGATAAAACCTACAGAGTGAGCCCAGATAACTGGGAGAATTCTGATTGTCCTTCTTTCTCAAAGAGGATCCTGACTTCAGGGAGGGGATGTCATGTCATGCAAGTGAATTGGACTGAAGTGAGGGAGGGCTAGGCAAGGTCACCTGCCTCACTTTCCCCTCCAGAGTCATCTGGATCCATTGGCAAGATATAGATCAGGAGGACTGGAGATGGCCCCTCAACTGGAGGATAATGGCACTTTTACTGATAATAGAAAAGTTAGAAAGAGGGGAGTGTTTGGAGGGGAATAATTTATTCAGTTTAAGATGTCTACAGAAAATCTAGTTTGAAATATCCTATAGGTAGCTGGAAAAGCAATTATGGAGGATGAGAGAGAGGTTAAGACTGGATAGCATG
Source organism: Myrmecobius fasciatus (assembly GCA_023553655.1). Classification (NCBI taxonomy): domain Eukaryota; kingdom Metazoa; phylum Chordata; class Mammalia; order Dasyuromorphia; family Myrmecobiidae; genus Myrmecobius; species Myrmecobius fasciatus. The sequence goes on along the minus strand of JAJPUD010000380.1, from coordinate 562,059 downwards.
ATAATATTAATCTATAGAATATATTATATATTATTCTAAGCTTTACAAAGTATTGAACATGTAATCTCATTTGAGCCTCACAGCAAACCTTAGATAGATGCTGTTATCACCATTTTGTAGATGAAACATATTAAGTGATTTGCCCCAATTCACACACTTAGCAAATGTATGAGGCAAAGTTTTATCTCAGCTCTTCCTTATTCCAGATGTTGTGATCTTCTTACCCACTGTACCATCTAGCCGCTTCACAGGATTATTATGATATTCCCTACAGTGCCAAATCCAGGGAGGTACCACATAATAGGCATTCAATAAATAATCTAATTTTTAAAAAGTCTTTATATAGCTAATCCCATTCTCTGATGTCTTAGGTCACTAATGAGATTTATAATCATAAAGTCTCAGATCTTGTATCAATTTACTCCTGACACTCTAAAAGGATGGATATTAACCCACCATTCCTCAGAGTCTCAGAGTATAACTTAATCTTTTTCTACTGAGACCACAGGAAGCTTACTCCTGCTCCTAAATCTCCTACTCCCACTCTTGGTCATGACTTTCCCATGAGCATCCAGCTGGTTAATAGATGGGAGCTGGATTTCAAACCCACATGTTCCAATTCTAATGGTGTCCAAGCCTCTTTCCATCACATTAGCAGGCCTGAAATTCACATTTATTTCCGCAAGAGGTTAGCAAGTTTTACATACTCCATCTCAATGGGACTTGAAGTCATAACAGATATTATCCTTAAGGAAATTGAAGCTCAAAAGGAGTAGCTCATTTGCTCATGTTCATACAATTAACAAATGGCAAAGAGATCTTGAAGCTAGATCTTATGATTCTAAACACAGAGTTCTTTCCTCTAAGCTGTAGAAAATCACTAAATTTATAAGTTGCACATATATATGTATGTTACTATTTGATGGTGGATGAGTAAAGTAGATGACAGACAATTCAGGAAGAAGGAGAAAGGAGAAAGCAAAGGGCTGGGAAAACTCATCAACTGAAAGCTTCCTTTCTGAATGATGAAAAGGTCACTACATCTATAAATCTTATATTTGATGATTTTTCTTAAGCAAACATCCCTTTTTAAGTCAAAATATGCTTCATCACTGTGTGAATTTTAACATCTCCCAAGATTTTTAAAAGGGAAATGGCTGTGCCTTTCTCAAGCATGTATCCTCTGCTAAGCTTCTCTTCTCTGCTCACTTTGAAGTCAATGGAAGCAATATTTTTCATATCCATGATAAGGATCATTTTCATAAGAAGCCCATGCATAGAGGAAAATCAGATTGGAAAGATTATATCAAAAAAGTAATTGGCTTCAGCCTGCTTTTTTGACAAAGAATTTGGGGGTAAGATAAGACTTGGGAGGGGAAAAACTATTATTGTGCCAAGCCAAATATATATGAGTATAGCATGAAGCTGCTCTTTCTTGGGGATGATGTTTAACATTTTGACCCATCCTGGATTTGTTCCTAGTGCAAAAACATGCTGACTTTTTCTTACCTAGAATTGGAATATTTATATAAGCAATGATCCAATTTTTTAAAATAATTATTTTGGCAAAAATGAACTAAATATCATCCCTACACACACACACACACACACACACACACACACACACACACATACACACACACCCCACCTAAACTAAGAGAAGTAATTAATCTTTTATATTTTATCTAGGGGGAAATTAAGAAGGCTATTCAGGATAGTTCTAATCAAATGTATCTCTACAATCCACTTAATGAAATTATATGATTTAGAAAAGTAATAGAGAAAATATATGTCAAAAGTAAATATGGCTCCTTTAAAATTTTGGTGAATAAAAATTTTAGGTTGAATGAGAAGAATTGGAAATTTAACAATAAAGAGCTTTCTAGGGACCAAAAGAGGCAATAAAGAGCAAAAGAAATCATTTTAAAATGAAATAATAGTAGAAGAAAGAAAAACTGGGAAAAGAAACGAGATATATAAAAGAAAGTTGTGAAAAGAGAATTAATAGCTTTTAAAAAAAAGCTTAAAATCTTAATGAAAGGTTTAAAATCTTAATGAAAATAAATATTATTTAAAAAGTAGAATTAATCAAATAGAAACTAGTAACTCCATGAAATGTCAAGAAATAATCAAATTAAGTCAAAAGCCTGAAGAAAAACAGAAAATATTAAATAAATCATAGGAAAAAACAATTGATTTGAGAAATTGATTTAGGAGAGTTAATTTAAGCATTGTATTACCTGAAATCCATTGACAGAAAAAAAAAAAAGTTTAAACCTGTTCTAAGAACTTATGAAGAAATACTATCTAATATTTTAGAACCAGAAGGCAAAGTAGAAAAAGAAAGAATCTACTGGTCACCCCCTGAAAAAAACTTCAAAATGAAAACTCTCAGGAATATAGTAACCCAAATCCAGAATTCATAGTTCAAAGATAAAATCGTGCAAGTAACCAAAAATAACTGAACTATTACAAAGCCACAATCAGTATCACAAAACTTTTGTGGCTGTTCATCATTCAGAAAAAGTTAAATGAGTTATAAGAGAAAATAGATAATAAAGATATAATAGTAGGAGAACTTAATTTACTCATATCAGAACTAGATAAATAAAACCTTTAAAAATTAATTAAGAAAATTAATAGGATTTTTTTTTAAAATTCAGATATGATAGATCTTTAAAGAATGTTGAATTTTAATGGAAAGGAAAAGACTCTTCAGTTATGGCAGCTTCACAAAATCAACCATGTATTATGTCATAAAAAAAAAAACCACACCTTAACAAATCACTACAGGGAAGCAGAAATATTAAATGCATCTTTCCTAACCATAAAGCAATAAAATGTATCCAATAAACAGCTTTTGAAGATAAATTAAAATATAATTGAAAACTAAATAATATAATTCAAAAGCATGAATGGGTCAAAGAAAAAATCAGAGACACAATCAATGCTTTCATTCAAGATAATGACAACAATGACAAAAAATAACAAAATTTGTGGGAAACAAAGTCAAAGCAATATTTAAAGGAAATGCATATTTCTCAATGCTTTCAATAACAAAAGAAGTAAAGAAAGACCAAGAAATTGAGCATGCAACAGAAAAACTTTGAAAACAAATTTACAACCTCTACTTAAAACAACAAAGTAGAAATACTGAAAATCAAGCCAAAAAAACCCCAAGAAAATTGAAAGATAAAAAAAAAATCATTTAACTAAGAGATAAAACTAGGACACAGTTGTCTGGAGAAAAAAAAATAAATAAATAAGTTATTGGGGTTTTTTTAAAGGAAAAAAACCAAATTACCAGTATCAAAAAATGAAAAATACTAACTTACAACAAATGAAGATAAAGCAAATGCTATCACAGAGAGTTATTTTGCCCAGCAATATGCTAATAAATCTGAAAATTTCAATGAAATGAATAAATATTTGCAAAAATAGAAGTTGCCCAAATTAATAGAGCAGGAAAGTGGAGATTTAAATAAACTTATCATAGAAAAAGAAACTGAGCAAGCCATAAATGAACATCCTAAGTTGAATTTGCAAGTGAATTCTACCAAATACTTTTTTTTAATTAATTTCAAAGCATTTGAAAAAATAAGTAAAAAGGGATTCTACCTGTAATGGAATATTATTGTGCTATAAGAAATGATGAACAGATGGATTCCAGAAAAACTTGGAAAGACCTACACAAACTGATGCAAAGTAAAATGAGCAGAATCAGGAAAATATTGTATACAGTAACAGTAACATGGTGTGACAATCAACTCTGAATGACTTAGTCCCTCTCAGCAATATAATGATTCAGGACAGTTCCAAAGGATTCGTGATAGAAAATGCTTTTCACCTCGAGAGGGGGGAAAAACTGATGGACTCTCTAGGCAGATCAAAGTATACTATTTTTAATTTCATAATTTCTTTTGTGGGTTTTTTTTTCTTTTGGTCTGTTTCTTCTTTCACAACATCACTAATATGAAAATGTGTTAGATGTTTGCAAACATATAGCCTCTATCAAAGAAGAGAGGAGGGACAGTAGGGAGAGAGAAAATTTTGACAAAAACAACACTTGCTATTTTTTAAAAACTGGAAAGCAAAGAAATAAATGAAACTATTCTTAAAATGATAGGTAGTATTATCTAAAACCAAAAGCAAGCATTATGTATAATTGTGAAAAACTGGAAGCCTTCCCAGTAAGATGAAGATAAGCATAAACCTGAAGAAACAAAAGTGTTACTCTTTGCTGATAACAATGATTTATTTAAAGAGCCTAGAAAGTCATCTTAAAAATTAATTGAAATAATTAACTATTTCAGCAAAGTTGCAGGATAAAAAATAAACCCATGCAAATTATCAGCATTTCTGTATATTACCAATAAAACCCAGCAAGAAAAGAGAAAGACAAATTTCATTTAAAATAATTATAGATAGCATAACATACTTGGGGTGTACCTGCAGAGATTCACCCAGGAATTATATTAACATAATTGCAAAATGCACTTTACACCAATACACATTTAAATAATTGGAGAAATATTAATTGCTCAGGAGTAGGCCAAGGTAATATAATAGAAATTACAATACCAACTAAAGTAATTTATTTTTTTGTGCCATATCAATCAAGCTACCAAAGAATTATTTTATAGGACTAGAAAAAATAATATCACTATTTTCACTTTTGATAATGGTAATTTAGTTTTCTTTTTTAATTTTTTTTGTCAAGTAAACCAATGGATTTGTCTATTTTGTTGGATTTTTTAATAAAAGCAGTTCCTAGTTAGTTCATTGGTTTTCTTATTTACAATTTTGTTAATCTTGCCTTTAATTTTCAGGATTTCCATTTTGGTGTTTAATTGCAGAATTTTAATTTGTTCTTTTTTCTAGTTGGCTTTTTTTAGTTACCTGCTAAATTCATTTAACTGCTCTTTCTTTTATTAACATACATATTTAGAGATATAAAATTTCCTCTAAGTAGCACTTTGATTACATCCCACAAATTTTAGTATATTGTCTCATTGTTGTCATTCTCTGTCATGAAATAATTGTTTCTATGATTTGTTATTTGGCCCATTCATTCTTTAGGATTATATTATTTAGTTTCCAAAAATTCTGAACTTTATTGAATGTTATTTTGATTGCATAATGATCTGAAAAGGATGCAGTTAACATTTCTGCTTTTCTGCATTTGTTTGAAATGCTTTTATACCCTAATATATGGTCAATTTTTGTAAAGATGCCGTGTATGATCAGAAAAAAGAATACTCCTTTCTATTCAGTTTTCTTCAGATGTCCATAATATTTAACTTTTCTCTAATTCTATTAATTTCTGTGACTTCTTTCTTATTTACTTTTTGGTTACTCATTTACTAGGTCTCAGAATTGCCAGGTCTGGGAGGAGAATGTTGAGGTCTTCCACTAGTATAATTTTATTATTTCTTCCTATAATTCACTTAATTTTTCTTTTAAGGATTTGGATGTTTTATTATTTGATGCATATATGTTTAGCATTGATAATAGTTGATTGTCCACAGTTCCTTTTAACAAGATGAAGTTTACTTATTTATCCCTTTTAATTAGGTCTGTTTTTGTTTTTGCTTTGTCTAAAATCATGTTTACTACCTCTGCCTTTTTATCTTCAGTTGAAATACAAGAGATTTTGCACCAGGGTCTTATTTTGATAGTGTGTGTGTCTGTGTGTGTGTGTGTGTGTGTGTGTGTGTGTATTTCAAGTATGTTTCTTGGAAACAACATATTCTGCTATCACTTCCATTTTATGAGTGAGTTCATCCCATTTACATTTACAGTTATGATTAATAACTCTTCATTTTTCTCCATCCTATTTTCTTTTGCTTACCCTTCTCTCTCTATCCTTTCCTTCCTCTAAAGTCTGTTTTTTGATTATTACCACCTTTACCTGTCCTTTCCTTAATTATCCTTCCTCATGTTCTCTTATTTTTTTCCTTTCTATTTTCTTTGTTGATAAAATAGATTTCTATAATCAATTGAGTATGTGTATAAATACATACTTACATTCATACATATAAGTGTATATATATGCACGCACACATATATATGCATGTATTTTCTCTTTGAGCCAATTTAAATGTAAATCAGATTCAAGCATTGCTTGCTGCATCTCCCCATCATTTCCTCCTCCACTGTAAGAGTTCTTCCTTGTGTACCTTTTTTGTGAGATAAATTTCCCCCATTTTTTCCTTTTTCCTACCCCCTTTTCTAGGATATCCCTATTTTTCATCTATCCACTTTTTTACATTATCCCAACATAATTGACTCACTCCCACATTCTTTTTTAATGTAGAATCCTTCTAACTGCTCTAATAATGATAAAGTTCTTATGACACATTTTCCATCTACTCATATTAAAAAAAAAAAAAGGAGACTTACTGAGTCTCCTATGATTCTCTTTCATGTTTTTCTTGCTATGCTTCCCTTGAGTCCTGTATTTGAAAGTCAAATTTTCTACTCTTCTCTGGCCTTTTATCAGGAATATTTGCAAATTCTCTCTTTTCATAAAATTTCTATTTTTCCCCTAAAGGATCATACTCAGTTTTGCAAGTTAAATTGTTCTTGATTGTAATCCCAGTTCTTTTGCCTTTTGGAATATCATACTTTGAGCCTTTCTCTCCTTTAATGTGTTGTTCAGTCGTTTTCAGTCATGTCTGACACTTTGTTATCTCATTTTAGATTTCCTTGGCCAAGATACTAAAAAGATCCTTTCATATGTAACTGCTAAATCTTGTGTCATCATGACTGTGGCCCCATGGTAATTGAATAGTTTTTTTCTGGCTGTGTGAAGCATTTTCTCTTTGACCTGGGAATTCAAGAATTTGGCCATAACATTCCTGGGAGTTTTTAATCTGTGATCACTTTAAATTGGTGATTGTTATATTCTTTCAGTTTCTATTTTATTTTGTCATTCTAGGATATTTGGGCAGTTTTCCTTGACAATTTCTTGAAATATGATGTTTAAGATTTTTCTTTGATCATGGTTTTCAGATAATTCAATAATTCTTAAATTATCTCTCTTTGGTCCATTTTCCAGGTCAATTATTTTTCCTTTGATATATTTTACTTTTCTTTTATTTTTTTTTTCATTCCCTTTGCCTTTGATTATTTCTTGATGTTTCAAAGAGTCATTAACTTCAACTTGCTCAGTCTAATTTTCTACAATGAATTTTTGTGCCCCTTTTTCCATTTGGCCAATTCTTTTTACCGAGAATTAATTGTCTTTTTATTATTTTCTTCCTTTGCTTTTATTTTTTTTTGCCTAGTTAGTCCTCAATTATTCGTATTTGATTTTGAAAATCACTTTTAGTTCTTTCAGCAGTTTTTGATAGTCTTATGTCCATTTCACATTTTTCTTTGAGACTGTTTTTATGGTAAGGTTCCTTTTTGTTATTTGCTCATTTTTCTACTCTATTACTTGATTTAGAACTTTATATTAATATAGGGCTATCTTCCAGTGTAAAGGGAGAGAGGAACTATCTCAAACTTTAGACTTTTTCACATTGCTATTTTCTAGAGCTAGTTCTGAGAGTTTGGAATTTTTCAATAGTTCCAAGGTGATGTGATCTGGGGAGAGGTGAGGTCACTGCTTTCCTGGTTTATATTCTGATCTTTACCAAGGAAGGGCCTCTGCTCCCTAGAACCAGAAGTGTTACTGACCCTCAAGGCTTCTACTCCCTCTTGTCCAAAAGTGATTCTCCTTGCCTTTGAATCATGTTCTATAAGTGAATATAGGCAATCTAGTCCTGTGTTCTAAACAAGCCCAGAGGTCTCTTTTAGTCTCTTTCTGATCAGTTGCCAGACCCTTTCCCATGTTTGACTTAAGAGCTCCTGAAGCTGCACCTCTTCTGTTGTTACCACTTAGTCCCAGATGAATAGTGGTTCATCCACAAGGGCTCAAAGCTAGTTTCCTCCCCCATGGTCATAGATCTCTCTTTCCATTATTATTTGGGCTGGAAGAATTTTTCACTCTCATCTTTTGTGGATTCTATTGCTCCATGATTCAATTTGAAGCATTATTTTGAAGTTATTTGGAGGAGAATGATATTAAGTGTCTAAGAGAGGAGTTTATGTTTTATTCTAGAATCATTAAGAAGACCCAAAATTTCTCTAGCAAGAAAAGGACAAAATCAAATCCTTATTTTAAGAAAATTAATTCATGTATGGAAGATACCTTAGAGAAGGAAGAGATTAGAAATAGACCATTTGAAATTTCAGGAAAGTTATTACATTTATCTTGAAAAAATGTGTTGAGGGCCTGAATTAGAGTCACTATGGCAAGAGGAGAGACAAGGGAACAGATGCTAGAGAATTAGAAAGGTCAAGACTTGGCAACTGATTGAAGATTGAAAATAAAGGCAAATTAAGAATCAAGTATGATACAAAATGGTAAACCTATACAACTGGAAGAATAGTGATGGCTTATATAGAAACAGCTAGGTCATGCAATTAATAGATTGTCCACCTGAAGTCATAAAGACTCATCTTCCTGAGTCCAAATCTGGCCTTAGGCACTCAGTTGTAGCAAGCCATTTAACTGGACAAGTCATTTAAACCTATTGGCCTCAGTTTCCTCATTTGTAAAATGGAAAACCATTCTAATATATCTAAGAAAACCCCAACCACAAAAAGTTGGACATGACTGAAACAACTGAACTGAAATAGAGAAATTGGGTGGGGGATAGTGATCTTTTGTGTGTAAACAAAGTTTGTTTGTTAGAGTAGAAAAAAATAATTTGTATAAAAATAACTGACAAAAACAACGTGTGAAAAAAATGAAATCTTAAATAAAATGTTGAAGAGAAACACAAACTATTCTAGGAATAAGAAAGAATTGTCCTTTGAATGTACTGGTAGGAATTGTTTTAAATCAATGCAGAGGTTTTGATAATCTTGGTTACAGGGCACTGTGGATAGTCAGCTTATTTGCATGCTTCCTTTGAAGTTTTAAAGGTTATAACTGACAAAATTAAATAACTAGGGATTGTGGGAAAATTATATAAGTATTGTTTGTTTGCATAGCTGACAGAAAGGTAGATTTCTTGAGCAGATTTCTAGAGCTTTATCTCATAAGATAAATTTGAGGCATTGGCAGATACAGGAAGCCAGAGAAGATATAAGTAGCCAGCAAAAGAATTAGCTAAAGGAAAAGATAGGTGAAAGAAGCAAGGAAGTAAGCTAAGCTCAGGAAAAAATAACAAGAAGTCAAGGAAAGAAGAAACAAGAAAAGTTAAAAATTCTGCTTACGGAATATAGAATCTGGTAGGAACCAAGCTGACTTGCAAGTGTGATAATGGGAAGAAGGAATTGTTTTGCTGACTGGCTGGAGAAGGCTAGTTCAGTTGAGACAACTCTTCAGCTGTACTGTTTGGAGAAGACATGAATCCTGCTTATGTGTATAGAGCTTATTGCTCCTTAGGGCCTTCTAAAACTTGAAAGAAGACAAATCTCTCAAGAGTTCCTTGTTGCCCTTTATGATCCTCTGTGTTTTTTGATAGAAAAATAATAGTTAGAATTAATTTTTTAAGTTTAAGATTTGCAAAGTGTTTTTACTTATGTTCTCATTTTATCCTCAAATAACCCTATGAAGTTAGTGTTATTGTTATTCTAATTTTACAGATGAAAAAACTGAAACTGAAATAAATTAAATGACTCATCCAAGTTAGGGTCACATAGTAAGTGAGAGTCCAAGACAAGATTTGAACTCAGGTCTTCCTGAATCCAAAGGCTAGGTTTGCAACTGCTTTGCTGTGAGAAGAGACTTGGGACTGATTGAAAAAGGCAGGATTCTTTGTTATTTGTAGATCTGAGGACCATGGCATTCCCGGCTTAAAGGGAGCTGCTTGTCTCTGAAAGAATATAACACAAGAGAGTCCTGGGAGACAACCACACATAAAAGCAACATAGGAATAGTGACCCAACAAAAGAGACTGAAGAGTAGTGAAAATTGTCAGGGAAAGGACATAGAATAGAAAGAGAGTTATTACCAAAACAACGAGGAAGAAGAGGAGAGTATCCAGAAAGAAGGGCATGTCAACAGTGTCAAATATTACAGAGAGATATAGAAGGATTTGGACTGAGAAAAGCTCACTGGATTTGATATTTAAAAAGCTTTGGCAAATTTAGAAAGAAAAATTTCAGTCAAGTGATAGGAAGAGAAGCAAGATTATGAGTAAGTGGGTAGTAAAGATATGGAAGTAATAGGTGTAGATAGTTTGGGGGGAAAGTAAGGAAAACCAGAGTGATAGCTTGAGGAGATGGTAAAATGAAGTGAAACCTTTTTCTTTTTTTTAATCGAGACAATTAGATAGTATGTGAAAAGAGGAAGGATCAGAGAACCAACTTCCTTAAAAAGATGGAAAGGCACATAATTGAGACAATTAGATAGTATGATGAAAAGAATGAAAGTTAGGAAGACTTAGGGCAATCTGGTTCACACATTTAGTTGTGTGACCTAAGCAAGTTACTTAACCTCTCATAATAGCTTCAGATTCCTCCTCTGAAAAATCTCACAGGATTGTTATAAGGATCAAATGTGATAACATATAAAGTTTCTTTCAAGTCTCAACTAAAATCCCACATTTTGTAAGACCACTTCTTAGTCCCCCAGAATGTTAGTACTTTCCCGCTATCATTCAATCAATAAATATTTATAAATGCTATGGATTTTATACTGCTGTTATCTTGTTTGTACATAATTGTTTGCCCAGTGAATTATGAGCCCCTAGAAAACAGAGATAGTTGTCATTTAGCACAGTGTACTTGCTACACAGTAAGTACTTAATAAGTGCTTGGTGACAATTTTAGGTCTTATAAGCCTTAAAATACTAAATAATGATACCTATTATTATAATTATACATACTATTTCTCAACCAGTTATGTTATGTTTTAAAATATGATTTTAAAAATTACCTTTTCTCTTTTTAAAGCCTTTTTGCTATAAAGAACCAAAAAAGGTTTGAGGTAAAATCCTATCTTGTATGATTCAGTCTCCAGATGAGAGAATATGATCACTGGCTTTGTCATTGCCTCTCTTTAACTAAAATAGCACTTTTTGATTGAAATCTGGCCCCTGAATCAGCCATCAAGTCCATTTACAATCCCTTTCCCTGAGATTTTTTGTTTTGCTACAAAGAAAGTTGCCATTATTAAGTCCCCCAAATAACCAGAAAAATCGAGATACACAGATGCTTAATTGCCAAAGATGGCTAAGTCAATACACTCACCAAGTCTCCCTGCATTCAGAGCTATCTCTAGTTATCCTGATCTATATCATGGCACTGGACCCAAATGACTCTGCAGGAGAAAGTGAGTCTGGTAATTTTGCACAATCCTCCTGCACTCAAATTCAATTCACTTGCATCCTCTCCATGATGTCAGAGTCCTCTTCAAGAACAAAGTTTGAGTAGTAGTAGGAGCTACCTCAGGGGGACTCAACAGGCCAGTTGGGCAACACAGTTTCTTTCTTTCTTCCTTCATTCTTTTCTTTCTTTTTATGTATTTATTTAAAACAAATACAAAATAGAAAAAGAAAAATCAGAATAGAAAGAGAAGAAAAAAATATTGTCATGTGCACAGAACAGAAGATAGAATTCAAAATATGAAAAAATAAAGGTCCATTTCAAGAAAGTGTATATAATAAATACTATATATTATATTCAGAACTTTCCATCTTTTCTCTTCTTCCTTGTAGGTTTTCTTTTGTTCTCTGCTTTGCACTTTTCACTTTACTATTTTTTTCCCATTTTCCTCCCCCCTCTCTCTCAAGCAGATTCCAGTTGAGTTTTTCTTTCTTTTTTCTTCTTTCCTTCCTCCCTCTTTCCTTCCTTCCTTCCTTCTTTCTTTCTTTTTCCTTCTTTTTTTCCTATTCTTTTCTTTTCCTTCCCTCTTTCTGCATAGGATAACATGCTCTGGCCTATGCATACTCTGCCCAAAGGAATATAAATTTTGATCACTGAAACCTTGCAAGATATCTTGGGGGTTATGGATATGATTTCTTTCTTAAGGACCATGCCGTTAAGATTTACTCTGGCTTTCCTTGATTTGCCAGTAATAGGTCCCAAGTCAAGCCTCACTTGTTCATTGTTTGGTCCATGATTGGTTCAGAGTGAATGTAAATAGAAATAGTTTCTGTTTTGGCCAGAAATTCTGAGGGTCTTCCCCCATCAATTGATTTTTTTTTTCTTTGACTAGTTAAAAGAGACCATTCTTTGCCTCATTTCTTACCTAACCTTAATCACTGATTGGGCATTGCCCCATTCAGACTGAAACCTGTTAAAGACCTTAGCTTTAAAAGGTCAAGATTCCCACTGCATTCAGAACAATTTCCAATCACTCTGATCTATATCTGGCCATTGGACCCAGATGGCTCCAAGAGGAGAAAGTGAGGTTGGTGACTTTGTACAGCTCTCCTCACTTAAATCCAATTCACTTACATATCATTCATTTGCATCACTTCACTAATGTCACGGTCCTCTTCAAGAATGCAGGATAAATATCAGCAACACACTCTCTCTGTCTCGCTGACCCATTCCCAAGGATCATGTGTTTTTGTCTTGAAAGAATTGCCTCTAGAAAGTATATGAGGGGATATAATATAAAATAAGACTGCAATAGGAGCCAGACTGTTAAGATCTTCACACAACAGGTTGAGGATTTTATATTTTATCCTAGAGGCAATATGAAGTCATTGAAGATTTTTGAGAGGGGCAGGTGACATAGTTAGATCTATGTTTTAGGAATAACAATTTTGCAACTGTGTGGAGGATGAATTGGAAGGATGGGGAAAGATTGTTTATGTAAATCACCAAAAGATGTTTATCAACATTTTTCAGTTATCTGGTAATACCTAAGCATTCTTCTTTCCCCTCTTCTTTTTGAAGGAAATGTAAATCATCTTGAATGAGCCAATTACAATTCATAAATCCTTCAAGGATTATATGTTCCAAGTTCATCTTCCCTTGGAATTCAAAATGAGATGCTATCTTCTCAGTGAACTCCTTGTTGTCCTAGTATTATCTATTCTGATTTACCAATTCTAATCATCCAATCAATCCATCTGCTGCATTTGTAAAATTATTTTTATGCATTATGCTTTTTTCAAAGTAAGGATTAGCTAAGAGGGGAGAATCAGTGACAGACCAAATAATGGAACTAGACTTCTTGCAAAGTGTTCCAATGAGTTGGATCATGTATTATAAAAATAACCCCTCAAGGCACTTCCAGTAGTAAAAGTCTATAATGCCTTTTGATGACTTCATTGTAGTACTTCTATTTGTAAATCATTTCTCCTGCTGTCTCCTTTCCTTCTCTCTTTTTGGGTTCAGAGATTATAAGTGAAGTGATTTGACCAAAGTTACATAGCTAGTTAGTGTAAGAGACCAGAGTTAAACTCAGTTCTTCCTGACTCCAGTCCCAGCATTCTATCCTCAATGATACTAACATTAAAATCATAGGTCTGGACAATTGCCATCCCTGAAAAGAAAAAAAAAAAATAGGCGCAGCTAGATGGCTCAGTAGATAGAGTACCAGCCCTGAAGTCAGGAGAACCTGAGTTCATGTCTGGTCTCAGACATTTAACATTTCCTAGTTGTGTGACTTTAGGCAAGTCATTTAATCCCAACTGCCTCAGCAAAAAAAGAAGAAGAAAATAGAATGGCACTGTAGCACATTCATTCTTACATTTTATTACTCTTGGTTTTTTGTACACTGTAGCCCAGGAACATATTCCTAAAACAGATGATTTCTTGGTTTTTACTATCTCTAGTCAGTGACATGAATGTCACATATAATTAACACATGAAAATCTATATTTCCTTTGATTAAATTGAATTGTTTTACCTTTGTATGGCCCTTTCCTGATAGAAAATTAGTCCATCTTGTATGCTATAAATCCCAAGTATGGTCACTGTCTAGATGGACTCTGTATAAGTCTTGCATGTCAGAAGGCTTCCCTTGTAATCTCTGAACCTGAAAAGAGAGAAAGAAATGAAACATCAGGAGAAATAATTTACAAATAGAAGTACTACAATGAAGTCATCAAAAGGCATTATAGATTTTTACTATTGGAAGTGCCTTGAGGGGTCATCTTGTCCAGTCCCCTGCATAAATCATGTATCCTTACATCATTCTCTTCTGTGGCTTCTTTTCTATTGGAAGATTTCAAAGCAGAATGGATTGTTCATGAGATTTATAGCTTTAAAAGTTCTTAGGGGTCATTTAGTATAACCCCTTCACTTATAGATGATGAAATAGATTTACTTTCTGGTAGAGAAGAGATCCCTTTCACCTTTCCCATTAAATAACATTTGTAAGGACTTGCAGTCATTTAGTAAGATCACTAGGTCAAGCAGCATGATCAGTTTTGTCACTTTCCTCCTATATTTTCATGTTGCTTTCTATAAATATTATGCTAACTTACAACAGTGATGCCTGATTCCTCACAGAAAGAGACAGCAGAGAGAGAGAGAGAGACAGAGAGACAGAGACAGAGAGAGAGAAAGGCTCCTACTTTGAATACTCTCTTTTTAAAACTATTTTTTTTTCCATTTGATATAGGTGGAACCTTAAGGTCAGCATTCCTTAAATCAAACACAATTGGGTATGATTTAATTTTGTAGATTTTCTTGTATCTTAGAAATTGTGTGTGCAATTTTATTTTGCTTTTAAGGTTTATTTGGAGTGGGATGAAAGTAGTTAAAGGAGAAAGAGGTACTAGCTGAAGAAAGAGATATGAAATTATGAAAGGAAATTAATATAAAAATACTTGAAAGTGCTTAATGAAAAGCAAGAGCTCTCAAACATATATATCATCCCATCACAATTTCCCTGGACGGATCTTCAGCCATTTAATGGATAACAAATAATATCTATCTTCCTCAGGCTCTTCAGTCACATATAAAGCACAGATTTTTTTACATTGTAGCTGACAATTAGTGCATTGCCAAAATGTAACACAGTGAGAACATATGGGATTCAACCCTGAAGAGCTGCATGTGTTTAGGAGGTCTGAAATTTTCATGTATTTTTAGACTACCATGAGCAGTTTATCCAGCACCTGACCTTAAACTCTAGTAATCTGGGCCAAATCCACTTTACCTTTTAGGATTATGTGTCTTTGTATATAAAATGACAGAATTTGCATAGATAATTTTGAAGGAAAGGGGGAAAAGGGAAGAGATAGAGGGAGAGAGAAAGAGACATGGATAGAGTGATAGAGAATAAGATAGACAAAAGTGGTTGGTTGGTGCACTGGATCTGAAGTTAGAAAGACTTGAAGACAATTCCAAAAGACTTGTGATGAAAAAAGCTATCCAACTCCAGAGAAAGAACCAATGGAGTCTGAATGCAGATTAAAGCATGCTATTTTTCACTTTCTTTATTTTTGGGGGGGAGGGTTGCTTTTTTGTTGTGGGGTTTTTTTTGTTTTTGTTTTTGTTTTGCTCTGGTTTTTGTTTTTGGTGGTGGTGATATTTGTTTGTTTGTTTGTTTGTTTTGTTTTAAACAACATGACCAATATGGAAATATGTTGCATGTTTGCATATATATAATATAAATCAAATTGTTTGACATCTCAGGGAAGGAGGAAAAGAATTTGGAATTCAAATTTTTTTAATGCTAAAAATTGCTTTTACATGTAATTGGAAAAATACAATAAAAAGGAAGAAAGAAGTAAAGAAAGAAAAAGAAACAAAGAAAAAAAAAAAGAAGAAAAGGCCTGAATTCAAATCCTACCTCTGAAACTAATTAGTTACATGACCCTAGATAAGTCACATAATTTCTGTCTCAGTCTCCTCATCTGTGAAATAATGATAATAATAATTATACCAATCTCCCAAGGTTTTTATGAGGATCAAATGAGGTAAAAATTTGAAGGATGCTTTCCAAACTTTAATGGACTATATAAATGTATTATTTTGTTATTAAAAGGCAGAAAGAAAGATAAAATATCAAAAACAGTATTATCAATCTGATTCTCTTCAGAAAAAAAGATGGTCTCACTAGGACTATGAAGAGAAAAAAAAAACTTCTCTTCTTTATCCTTTCTTTATATGAACATAAATAATATTCTCCTATGTGGATTTATGACAAACCAGCCTCTGGAGCATGGGGCAGCTAATTTTAAGACTATAATGTGCATTTCTTGGAAATTCATTTTTTTAATGAAATAAGCATTTTAAGCATCTACTATGTTCTTGGGAATGTTTGTATTATTAATAAAGTTTGAACTTGGAATGAGGAAAATCGGGGTTAAAATATTGCCTCTAACATTGGTCAAGTCATTTCTTTCTGAGCCTTAAGAAACTTAAGAAGATATATCTTAAGTAATATATGGCTTGTGATTGGCATTTGTTAGCATACTGTTGGCTGAGTTCATGTGGCTGTTGTTCATAGAATGTTTTTAGGATTCCACTCTTGGACATTGGTTGTTTTACAGACTTTGTGCAGGGATAAGCCACATTCAATAAATACAGCATTGTAAATTGATTTTCAGTTTTCACTGCCATTTTTGTGAAATAAAGTGTGTTTCCAGAATTATTTCTGTTTATCTTGTGTTCTGTGAACATCTAATAATCTCCCTCCTCCTTTTTGAGGAGGAAACATTCATCTTTTTAATATATTATTATCAATATTATAGGAAAAATCATTCTCATTTCAAATAGAAATGGTGCTAGGACAAACATCCTTTTTTAATCTTTCACATTTAATATTTTATGGACTTTTACACAAATGAATAAAATAACTGCTTTTTTAATTTAATAAAAACATTATCACATAAGCTTATCTTTTGTTGGCTCAATGAAAACACGAGGACAAATCTGTTAACAGACAGGATGATGGAATGATGTGTGCCATCCTGTTCCCACATAGTTTTAATTTCTTCTGGTAGAGCTTTATATTTTGAAAGCTTTTCTTTCCACATAGTTTGCAGATTATGAGTATTTGATATGATGACATCTGTAAAATTGCTGCTCTAAAGTTTATCACATCAATGTAACATCTGAGGAATGGTAGGAAATAATTCTGCTTCTATTACAGTTTATAGGTTGAGTTCAACAGGATATTTTTGAGATCTATATTTAAAATATAGGATTTTGTTACCTATCAAGACAAAAAAATGGTAGATTCCTTGATGTATAATTCCAGCCATGAAGTCATGTTTGACTAGATATTTGGTAAATAAATTTGATAAATGCTAAATTAGTGCAGTCTTCAATGGTGTGTTGTAGTTTCTACCCTTCCCTTATATGATTTGCATAGATCCCTAAGTTTGGACTCCTTGAATTCTTTTATAATTTCCAGTGATGCTGATCTGATTCTAACTTACTATCCTAAACCTTTCCATTTCTATAAATTTCTATAAATAAATCTGAATTATTTAACCATTTTAATACTTTTTTGTTGGCATATGTTTGTCTGAGTTCATGTAGATGTTTCCCATGAAGGACATTTTAATTCCTAACTTGGATCTTTGCCCACTTAACAGGCTCCATATGGAAGAAAAGTATTTTAAGTTCCCTGAGGCATATCCAATGGTATGTGCCTGTTATCATTTTTAAGTATTGCTTTGCAAAGTGATGCCTGCTAATTCCAAAAGTAATTCTATCAAGTTTTTTACTTATTTGTCATAGGACCCTAAATTGTCTTTTAATATTCTTCTTCCTTTTCAGAGAGAAAGTGTTACTCTTTCTATAGCTGGCTTAGAGTGATAGATTTACTGTTCCACAAATATTATGTGGTATTTTATTATTTTACAAAACTAGATTATATTATATGATATCATCATCATTTTATAAATATAAGTCCCAGATCTACTGACTTTGAGTCTGGTATTCTTCCTCCATTCCACATCTTTTCATTTGATTTCTGTGGTTATTCTGAGGTTTTGGTGTAAGTTGCTTACTATTTACCTATTGAGTTCAAGTTGAAGAAAACTATGAAATGAAGATAATCCTAGTTAATAGATATGCCATTAAACAACAATGGTAGTAAGTAGTTATAATCATCCTTGATTGCAGGGAAATGAGAATTCAGATTTTGGATGAAAGTTGCTAAGTGTGTTCTTTCATATAATTTGGATCCTGGAGCTGTTCAATGAGAAGCAGTAAAAGCAAAGGGGCAAAAAAGTTCATTTCCAATTGAAGAAAGCCCATTCTTCTCTTTCCTCCAGCCATCCTCCCCTCAACAGCATTCACTCTGTTCTCAGCATTTATAAATGATAGAACATTTATAACATACTGTTTCTGTCATTTTGAGAATCTGGCTTATATTTCACAGACACCAAAGATAAATTATTCCCAGACTGACAGCATGAATAATGGATCCCAACGATTGGAAATTCTATACAATTAAGGAGGAAAGTCAGGGGGAAGAGAAAGAACTTCACTCAAGCTCTCTATCAGATAATCTTGGTTTTAGCATGTTAAATATTGATAGCAAAGAAGAAGAAAAATTAAGGCAATTAAGATGATTCTTGATGGATCTGAATAGCAAAAATAGAAGCAAATAATAACTCATTTATATAGCATGTTAGGGGACACAAAGAGTTTTCTTCATAACTGCTCTGTGAGGTAAGTAAAATAATCCTAAACCCATTTTGTCGATGAGGAATATGAAATTTAGAAAAGTAAAATTAATTACCCATGGAACAGGATTGGTTAATGGCAAACGCAGTGTTCTTTCTATTAGATTGCAATCTCCTTGAGGACAGAGATTGGCTTTTGCCTCTTTTTTATATTCCAGCACTTAGCACAATGCTTGTTACATAATGGGTGTTCAATAGCTGTTTATTGATTAACCCATTTTCTATAATGTCAAGCTGTTGAGTTCACAGAAGCAATATATACATCTAATTCTATACCAAGACAAGGCCAAGATTCTTGGTTAAATTGTGGTTTTTTTACATGTCTTAATGATTAATTTGGTCACTCAATGTCACTTTCCTTCTCAGTGCTTCAATTTTTTTACTTCAAAGATTAAAAAATTTGGGAACATGGGATAACAGAAAGAATATTCAACTATAAACTTCCATCCTGAAATATCCCTTCACCGTGCTGGACCACTTTTGCCTTTCATTGGTGAATTCCTCTTGGTGCCTCCATTTTGAGGAAAAGTCCAATTCAGCCACCCTTCTTTCTATTCTCAATTCTACTTCTCACTTTCTGAAATTTTCAAACTATATTTTTTCTTGGTATTGGGGTATTAGAAAAGGTGGAAAGAAACTAAAACATACTTTGTTTCAGATATTCATGCTAGGCAGACACCCCAAAGACAGGAATGATATAGGAAAGCCTTCCATACACACTAAGTAACACTTAATATAGTGTGTAAGTCCTAAATTCTTGTTGACATGATTAGTAGCACTTTTTGTAGTAATAAAGAACTGGAAACAAGGCAGATTTTTGTTAATTGGGAAATTACTACACAAATCAGGGTACATGAAGGTTATGGAATGTCATTGTTATGATCAATCATGTCCCATTCAAGGTTAACAAAGATACTGAAGTTCTAATATAGGCCTCATTTCTAAAATATATAGAGAACTGACTCAAATTTATAAGACTACAAGCCATTCCCAGTTGATAAGTTGCCAAAGGATATGAGCAGACAATTTTCATTTAAAGAAATCAAATCTATTTCTAATCATATGGAAAAAATGCTCTAAATTACTATTAATTAGGGAAATGCAAATTAAGACAACTCTGAAGTACCATCACAAACCTCTCATATTGGCTAAGAAGACATGAAAAGATAATGATAAATGTTGGAGAGGATGTGAGAAAACTGGGACACTTAATACATTGAAATAGAGTTGTGAACTGACCAACCATTCTGGAAAGCAAATTGGAACTATCCCCAAAGAGCTATCAAACTGTGCATACCCTTTGATCCAGCAATTTCTCTTTTGGGTCTATATCCCAAAGAGATCATAAAAAAGGGAAAAGCATTCACATGTGCAAAAATGTTTATAGCAGCCCTTTTTCTATAAGAAACAATCAGCAAGATGATTTCAGAAAGGTCTGGAGAGACATGAATTGATGTTAAGTGAGGTAAGAACCAAGAGAACATTATACACAGCAACACCAAGATGATCAACTGTGATGGACTTAGCTCTTTTCAACAATGAGGTGATTCAAGACAATTCCAATACTTGTGATGGAGAGAGCCATCTGCATCCAGAGAGAATACTATGGAGACTGAATGTGGATCACAGCATAGTATTTTCACATTTCCTTGTTGTTAATTGCTTGTCTTTTCTCTCATTTTTTTCTTTATTGATCTGATTTTTCCTGTACAGCATGATAAATGTGGAAACATGTTTAGAAGAATTGCACACGTTTAACCTCTATTAGAATATATATAGAATTGCACATGTTTAACATATATTGGATTACTTGCTGTCTAGAGGAGAGGAGTTAGGGAGGGGAGAAGAAAAATATGGAACAAAAAGTTTTTGCAAGATGAATGTTGAAAACTATCTTTGCATGTATTTTGAAAAATAAAAAGCTATTATGAGAGTAAAAAAAAACACAAAGCTACTAGAGCAGTTTGCCATTTTCTTCTCCAATTCATTTTACAGATGAGAAAACTGAGGCAAGGGGTTAAGTGATTTCTCAAGGGTCACATAGGTAGGAAGTGTCTGAGGCTGAATTGGAATTCAGGTCTTCTTGATTTCAGGGCCAATATTCCATCCACTGTACCACCTAATCATTTTAAAAAGAAGACAAATGAGGCATATACATTATTTTCAAGGATGAGGAACCATTGATGTGGAACCTGGTATACTAATATTAGAATTTTTCAACATGTTGGTTCATTTTTCTGAACTTTTCTTCCTTTTTTTTAATTTTTTTAATGGCTCACAGGAAGAGAGAGTGGATGTAGGAACACAGTAAGAAATATGAGTAATATAAAAGGAGAGAAATAAATTTTTATTTAAAAGTATTTATAGCATCACTTTTCTTGTAGCAAAAAACTGGAAACAAAAGCGATGCCACTAGATCATGCCAATGTAATAAAATATTCCTTAACTATAAGAAATTATTAAGGGGTAGATCAAAAGAAACCTGGGAAAACCTATTTGAACTGATATAAAGAAACTTCCAAAGCTTATCTCTGGTGTGCATCCCAAACTGGTTTCCTCTGACCTTGCATCTATCACTATTGCTACCAACCTACAACCAATCAAAGGAACCCATGTACATACTCTCTCTTAAACAAACATTTTAATAATTTGCTGTTATTCATCTAATTCTGGGCTACTTCTACTTCCACCACCCAGTCTCCGAGGCAAAAAACCTCACCCAACAAGAACTATCAGTGAAAGAATAGGATTAGAATTGATGGCAGAGGTTCATGGACAAGATTTAGAGAAATAAATAAGTATTTATTTAGCAGTGTTGGGCACTGTAGTAGGCACTGAGGATACAAATACAATAAATGAAACAGTATTTACTGGAAAGAAGCTTATATTCTAACAAAGATGACAAGCATATTTCTAAGCATATACAGAATAAGTACAAATAATTGAATAAAAGACAGGGCAGCTAGGTGACACAGTGGGTCTGGAGTCAGGAAGAATTTCCTGAATTCAACTCCGATCTCAGACATTTATTAGTTGTGTGACCCTAGGCAAGTCACTTACCCTATTTGCCTCAGTTTTCTCATCTGTAAAATGAGCTGAAGAAAATAATGACAAATCTTTACAGTATCTCTGCCAAGAAAATCCTAAATTGGGTCACAAAGAGTCAGACTCTAGTGAATAATCACAAAAACCCTAAAGTGCTTTGAGAGAGAGGCCTATAGCAATTCAGGCGATCAGATTTTCCACGTAACAATCCTTCACCTATTTGAAGAGAATCATCATGTACTCCCTAACTCTTTTCTTCTCTAAACTAAATATTCTTATTTCTTCAACCAATCCTCATATGACATAAACTCCAGTCCTTTACTTCACTGAAAAACAACTCAATATGACAAAATCACCTGATTGTTACTATATATGGATATATATAATGACATATGAACACGTATTTGTTGAATTGTTAAATTTGATTCTTTGAATTTGAGTCAGAGCAGGGAAATGGTGTGTAGCTTACACTGAGACACCTTTAGAATCTGTTTTGCCCTAAACTCACTTATCTTTATTCAAGTTGCTGTCACTCAGTGACAGCCTTTTGAATTGAATTGATTATGTGTAGATCTGTTATACTACCTACTATTGTTTAGGAATTTGATCCCAACTCCAAATGGAAGTTATTACATAGAGTGTTCGCTGGCACTTCATTGAGAAAATCATAGACCTATCTTAGATCTGAGAACTAATAATAAATAAACATTTATTAAGTGCCTATTTTGTACCTGGCATTGTGCCTAAACTCTGAGGACACAAAAAGAGGGAAAAGTCAGTTCTTGCCTTAAAGGAACTTAAAATATAATTGGGGAGACAACATATAAACACATATATACAAAGCAAGTTATATACAAGATCAACAGGAAATAATTAAAAGAAAGAACATGCTGAAATAAAGAGAAGTTGAGGAAGACTTCCTACAGAAGGTGAGACTTTATGCTCTAAATCACTATTGATCAAAGAAATGCAAATAAAGACAACTTTGAGGTATCACTACACACTTCTCAAATTGGCTAAGATGACAAATTTAGGAAAACTGGGACACTAATACATTGATGGTGGAGTTGTGAACTGATCCAACCAATCTGAAGAACAATTTGGAACTATTCCCAAAGAGTTATCAAGCAGTGCATTCCTTTGATCCAGCAGTGTTTCTATTGGGTCTGTATCCCAAAGAGATCATAAAAAAGGGAAAAGGGCCCACATATGCAAAAATGCTAATAGCAGCTCTTTTTGTAGTGGTAAGTAACTGGAAACTGAGTGGATGCCCATTAGTTGAGGAATGGCTGAATAAGTTATGGTATATTAATGTAATGGAATTTTATTGTCCTATAAGAAATGATCAGCATAATGGTTTCAGAGAAACTTGGAGAGACCAATATGAACTGATGCTAAGTGAAGTGAGTAAAACCAAAAGATCATTGTACACAGCAACAAGATGATACGATGATCAATTCTGATGGACTTGGCTCTTTTTAATAATGAGATGTTTCAGGCCAATTCCAATAGACTTGTGATGGAGAGTCATCTGCATCCAGGAAAAAAAAAAAACTGTAGTGACAATGTAGATCACAATTTAGTATTTTCATCTTTTTTGTTGTTTGTTTGCTTTTTGTTTCTCCTTTTTGATTTGATTTTTCTTGTGCTACATGTGGAAATATGTATGGAAGAATTGTACGTTTAACATATATTGGATTACTTGCTTTCTAGGGGTGGGAGCAGCGGGGAAGGGAGGGAGAAAAATTAGGAACACAAGTTTGTAAGGGTGAATTTGAAAATTATTTTTGTTATATTTTGAAAATTAAAAAGTTATTTTTTTTAAAAAAAGGTGAGATTTTAGTTGAGATTTAAAGGAAGTTTAGAAAGTCAATAATGAAGGTTGAATGATGAAGCATCACAAATTGGTATATACCAGTTGTTTATAGACCTCTGTTAGATCTATGAAAGAAAGTCAATTACAAAATGAGTCTTTTCCCCCTGTTCAGGGAGATTCAAAGAGACTTGAAACATGAGAGCATACTTTGATTTCTGAGAGATGACTCTTGTGCATCAGTATAGCCCCCTAAGGACCAAAGATAACAGTCATGAAAAGATTCTGGTTCATCCAGAAATGAATATCATCAAAGGAGCAATGACAGAAAACAAAAGTTCCTGAACTTCAGATATCTTGGCTTTGAGTATCTGAACTTAAGAGGTAGCAGTAGTTATCTACTCTCTATCAGCAGCCCTAAGGAGAGAGAAACAATGCAGTCAAATGGTAGGAATTTCTGAACTTCAACCTTCTAAAGAAGTGTCTAGAGTATTTACAATCAAGGATCAAGCACATGTCTTAGAAGTACAGAAATGTCAAAGACTAAAACAGAATACAGAGGAGCAAAAAACCTGGATTTTGTTCTATGCCACTGAAGTGTTTATTCATGTGGTAGAAGCCAGTAAAAGGGAGCTGTTCCTCTAACAACCTTATATTCATTTTTCTTCCATTGGAAACCCAAGTTTTTTAGGGAAAAGCAAGGATTCAGCAGCAAGATTGCTACTCTAGAAAGCCTAGAGTATTTTTCCTTATTAAAGTCTAAGTCCTTGGTATAATTCTACAAAGCTTATGTTTTATAACCCAGAGGAAAGGTGGAATTCACTGAAAAAGGAGAATTACACTAACTGTTCAAGGATTACTGTAAATCCTATTTTTCTTTCTACATTTTATCTCTGGAGTAAAACAGGGCTTTGGTCCCATATCCAATATACGTTGTTACTTTGAATTCTTGCCTAGGAGTTGGGCAGATTTTTCCTGTATCTCTGAAGATAAGGACACAAGCTAAAATCTGAGGAAATTCTTTTTGTTGTTCAGTCTTTTCAGTAGTATCTGACTCTTTTGTGACTCCATTGGGGTTTTCTTGGCAAAGGTACTAGAGTGGTTCAATACCTCCTCCTCCAGCTCATTTTACAGATGAGGAAACTGAGGCAAACAGGATTAAGTGACTTGCCCAGCATCACACAACTAGTAAGTGTATGAGGCAAGATTTGAACTGGTGAAGATGAATCTTCTGACTCCAGGCCTAGCATTCTATCTAACACATCACCTGGTTGCTTGAGAAAACTCTGGATAGGGAGAAAACAAACTGAAGAATTATAATAATTGGCATTACTCCAAAATTACATCTATGTTTTTGTTTAGCCCCCACCCACTGTCTTCTTCCTAGAGTATAATTTAAACTCAGACTTTTACAACTAATTTATAGCATTTAGAACTGGAAAATTAGACAAGAGTAGGACTAAAATTGATGGCAATAAGCTCTCTCTTGGAAACATGGCCCTGGATTTTAGGAGCATCAGCATGCTGCCCCTCCAATTTATATAAAAGAACCCTCCCTTATGCAACTAAGGAATACCTAAGATGCAAGAGTCAGAGCTTTTTTCCTGAGATTTAAGGATTTGGTCCATATTAAAATGTATTGTAAAACCTTCCACTTGGTTTGGGAGGGGGAAAAAAATCAGCCTCAGTAGTCCTCCATGGGTTAACCATGGCTGGCTAAGCAGTTCATCTAAAAAAGAGTTAAAGTTTTATGGAACTGCAAACTGTGATATGGCAGCCAAAAAATCTTACTGCAATCTCAAACTGCATTTAGAAGCATACTATCCAGGACAAGAGAAAAATGGTGGTTGTATTAGTAATGGTAGTAGTAGTTGCTGCTGTTATTGTTTCAGTGTTGTCTGATGCTGTGACCCCATTTAGAGTTTTCTTAGGAAAGAAGCTGGAGTAGTTTGCAATTTCCTTCTCCAGCTCATTTTATAAATGAAGAAACTGAGACTAACAGGATAGGGTGACTTACCTATGGTTGCACAACTAGTGTCTGAGGCTGGTGCTCTAACCACTGTACCACCTACAACCTTAGAAGTAATAGTTTTGTTTTACTTTATTTTGGTCATTTCCCATGTGTAGCATCAAATTCAGTTCAAGGTGATATAATTTAAGATCAGTGGAAGAAACTAAATTAGGATAAACAAGTGGCAAAAAAGAGGCAAATGATCTGATTATGTCATTCCCCTCTTTAATAAAAGTAGTTTATATGAGTTATATATGAGTACTATTACTTCTAATATACAAATTTTTCTGACATTTAAAACCCTTCACAAACTATCTGAAACCTACCTTCCCAGCCTTATTAAAAATCTTTCCCCTTCATATACTCTTATTCCAAACAAACTGTTCTTGCTATTTTTCCAGATGGCATGGAGCATACCCTAACCTACCTTGGGGCTTTTATTCTGTGCCCCCATTCTTGAAATGTTCATTCCACTAATCTGCCCCCTCCCATCCATCATTTCTTTCAAGTCTCAGTTCAAATGGCATCTCCAAAATAAAACCTTTCCTAATCCCAAAGTTCTTAGTGTCTCTGCCCATAATCACCATCTATTTCCTTTCTTTTTTTTCACTTTTTAAAGAGGCAATTGGCTAGAACATATAGCTAATAAGTGTCTGAAGTTGACTTCAGGACTTAAGTCCTCCTAATTCCAGGACAAGTGCTCTATCCACTGTGACACCTAGCTGGCCTCCATCCATTTTCTTTCTATATATTTTGTTTCACCTTATACTTGTATAGATAGAATTAAGCCTTTAAAGGTTAGGACTGTTTCATTTCTGTATTTGTATCCTTAACGTTTAGCCTAGTGCTTGACACATAGTAGGGGCTTCATAAAAACTTTTTGATTGATCAAGTCAAAAACATTTTCTAGAAAGGTTAATTTGAACCAGTTTCTAAAGAGCTTTAAATGCCAAAAGGATGTTTGTCTTTGATTCCAAACACAGTTTAAAGTCTATAGAGTTTATTGAAAAAGGAAATGACATAGTCATACCTGAGTTTAGGAAAAGCTCTTTGGCAACTGTGTAAAGGATGGATATAAGTGGGAAGAGACAAAGTAGGGAAACCAATAGGAGAAGATTACAATAGACCAACCACAAAGGATTGGGCATTCTTGAAAATGATTAAGCAACAATAACTCCAAAGGGCTGAATTACAATCATAGATTCACAGGCTAAGTGAGTCTGTGTTACAGGATTAGCAACAGTTCTGTTCTTGCATATTTTGAGCCCTGTCTTATTTTCTTAGGTCTCCCTGCTTCCAAGATTGCAGACCTCTGACAGTTTGTTATTATTAATTAGCTATGTCCAATTCTTCATGATCCTTTTTGGGAGTTTTCCTGGTAGAGATACTACCACTGATAGTGTTTTTCCCCTTCTTAAGCAAATAGGGTTAAGTGACTTGGCCAGGGTCACATAGCTAGTAAAGTATCTGCAGCTAGATTTTAATTTAGGAAGATGAGTCTTCCTGACTCCAGACCCAACACTCTTTCCACTGTGTTACTTATCTGCCTCTAATATTATATATGAGAAAACTGAGGAACTGAGAGGTAAGTTATCACACAAGAGGTAAGTAGTTGAAGATCTCTGGAACCAAGATCTTCTGACCCAGAATCAAGTTTTTAACCCCCTAAGCCATACTACTTTTTGATACCTCTTGTAAAATTGACTATAGAATGTCAGAGTTAGCTTCCTGCTAAGATTTCCTTAGAAATAGTAGGATTGTAAAATCATCAATTTAGAAAAGTGAACTTAACGATTATTAATCTAACTTTTTTGATTTATGAATGAAACCACTGAAAATCAGTGAAAATATCTTAGAACCATAAATTAAGATCTAGAAGGGATCTCAGAGATCATTTTGCCCTATTCCTTTATTTTATAAATGAGGAAGCTGAGATCCAAGCAAAGTATCAATCATTAGCAAGCATGGGTTGACTACTTACTCTGTATTTAGCACTACGCTAGCCTCTGGGGAAATGGATATAAATACAAAGTATAAAATTCCCTATCTACAAGAAGTTTACATATGAATAGAAAATCCAAGTAGCTGTATATACAGAATAAATTTTTAAAAATAGAAAAAATAAATACAAAAAAGCTGAGTATATGTATAAAATTTGGGAGGAAGGGAGGTCACCAGCTACTGGAGAATCAAGAAAGGTTTCATGCAGAAGAGGATGATGGATCTGAGACTTGAAAGAAGAGAAGGATTCTGTGATGCAAAGGTGAGAAGGAAATATGATCTGGTAATGGAAGACAACCAGTGCAAAAGGATATAGACAGGACGATGAAGTGTATATGAGGAAAAAGAGAAGTACATTTTGGCTGCTTCACAGAGTACCAGATAGGCAATAATGTTCAATAAGACTAAAAATATAGATTGGAACCAGGTTGCAAAAGGTTTTAAAACAAAAGAGTAAATTTTTATTTTCTCTCATAAGCAACAGGAAGCCATTTGAAGCGGATATCTCTGCAGTTAAGGAAAATCACTTTGGTAGCATGTGTTGAATGGACTGGTGTGGAGAGAAACCTGAAGCAGGGAGACCAATAAGAAAGCTGTTGCAATAATGTAGGCAAGAGGCGATTAAAACCTGAACCAAAATGGTGACTGTGTGAATAGAGAGAAGGACTTGGATATAAAAGATGTTTGGAGGTAGAAATGGCAAGATTGGGCAATTAAATAGATCTGTAAAATGAGGGGAAATAAAAAGACAAGAATAATTAGGGAAGTTTGGAGGAGAAGGTTTGGGGGTAAAGATGACAAGTTCAATTTTGGACATGTTGAGTTTGAGACCTCTCTGGGAAAGTCAATTTGAAATGGTCAATAGTTGTGGATATAGATCTATTGAAGTATAAAGATCTGTGAATAATCTGCATAAAGATAATAGTTATATCCATGGGAGCTAATGAAGTTACTTAGAGAATGTGAAAAGAAAAGAAAGAAGGGCCTAAAACTAAATGTTAGGAGATGAGATGTAGATGATTAGTCAGCAAAGGAACTAGAGAAGTAGTCTGGAAGGTAAAAAAAAAAAACTAGAAGATAAGGATGGTTGTGTCATTTGCAGTAACTAGATTAGGAAGATAAGGATACACAAAAGACCATAAGATTTAACAATTAAGAAATTATTGACAACTTTGGAAAGAGTATTTTTAGTTTGGGAATAAAGCTGAAAATTAGAGGAACATAGGATAGTTTACCTCTCAGACCTGTGGAGATGGAATAAATTTATGTCCAAAGAAGAATTGGAACTCTTAATTGAACACCAGATAGTTAATTTTGACTATATTGAATTAAAAAGTTTTTGTACAAACAAAACTAATGCAGACAAGATTAGGAGGGAAGCAATAAATTGGGAAATCATCTTCACATTTAAGGGTTCTGATAAAGGCCTCATTTCTAAAATATATAAATAATTATTTCATATTTATAAGAATTCAAGCCATTCTCCAATTGATAAATGGTCAAAGGTTATGAACAGACAATTTTCAGATGATGAAATTGAAACCATCTCTAGTCATATGAAAAGGTGCTCCAAATCACTATTGATCAGAGAAATGCAAATTAAGACAACTCTGAGGTACCACTACACACCTGTCAGATTGGCTAAAATGACAGGAAAAGATAATGATGAATGTTGGAGGGGATGTAGGAAAACTGGTACACTGATACATTGTTGGTGGAATTGTAAATGGATCCAACCATTCTGGAGAGCAACTTGGAACTATGTTCAAAAAGTTATCAAACTGTGCATACCCTTTGACCCAACAGTGTTTCTATTGGGCTTATATCCCAAAGAGATCTTAAAGGAAAGAAAGGAACCCATATGTGCAAGAATGTTTGTGGCAGCCTTTTGTGTAGTGGCTAGAAACTGGAAACTGAATGGATGCCCATCAATTGGAGAATGGCTGAATAAATTATGGTATATGAATGTTATGGAATATTATTGTTCTATAAGAAATGACCAGCAGGATGATTTCAGAGAGACCTGGAGAGAGTTGCATGAACTGATGCTGAGTGAAATGAGCAGAACAAGGAGATCATTATACATGGCAACAACAAGACTATATGATGATCAATTCTGATGGACATGGCTCTCTTCAACAATGAAATGTTTCAAATCAATTCCAATTATTCAGTGAAGAAGGCCATATACACCCAGAGAGAGGGATGTGAAATGTGGACCCAACATAATATTTTCATGCTCTCTATTGATGTTTGCTTGCATTGTGTTTCCTTTCTCTGATTTTTTTTCTTGTAGATACAATTTTTCTTGCATAGCAAGATAAGTGTGGAAATATGTATACATATATTTGACTTGTTAAGTATTTTAACATAATTAACATGTAGTGGACTTCCTGCCATCTAGGGGAGGGGAGGGGACTAGGGGGGGAAAATTTGTAACAAAAAGCTTTGTAAGAGTCAATGTTGAAGAACTATCCACACATATGTTTTGCAAATAAAAAGCTTTAATAAAAAATAAATAAATAAAAAGAAATGAAGCTAAAAATCAAATTGCAAAGAGCTGAGGAATTACTGAGAGGAGAAGAGAAGGCTGTAAGTATAAATAGCTTCTTTAAGATATTTGGTTGAGAAAGGGAGGAGAGATATAAGACTTTAATGGAATATATTTGTATATAAATGTGTGTAAGTATACTATGTAGATGTGTATGTATTCACACATACTAAATATCTATATATACATATATGTATGTGTACATATATGTATGTATGTATATATATATATATGGAAAGAAAGGAAGGAGGAAAAAGCAAAGGGAGAGGGAAAGAGCTTGAAAGGGTGGTAGGGTTTAATCAAAGTATTTTATGAATTGGGGAGACTTGAACATGTTTGAAGGCACTAGAAAAAAAAACAAGAGGATAGGAGATGTGAAAGATTCAAGAGAGAATATGGCAGGAATGATTGAGATTGCAGTCTGAAGAAGACATAAAGGGGGTTAAGTGCACATGGAAGAGTTGGCCTGGCAAAGAAAAAAAAAACTTTTTTATAGAAATTGGAATAAACTAGTAATAAGCAGAGGATAATGGCAAGGGATTGAGATTAAGAAAATGGGGAAAGAGGAAGCTTATATCAAATATCCTCTATTTCCTCAGTAAAAAGTTGAAGTCCTCAGCTGAAAATAAGAAAGGAAGGGAAAAAGTGAGAAAATGAGGGAACGGGTTTTTTTTTTGATAGTTCTCTGAGTAGCAAAACATAGAATCAACAAGGGAGAAAAAAGAAATGCCTTATTGCAGTGAGAGTCCACTTGAAATTGGATATATTTATTTGTCATATACCCAGTCAGCATGAGTATATTAAATTGAGTGACTTACTCACGTTCACACAGGTGGTAAGAATCGGGTATGAAATTTGAACTTAGCTCCACTAAGTACAAATTCAATAGTTATCTAGACCTATCCCCTCAATTTATAGATGAGATATAACTTTTTCCAAGGTTACTCAGTGTGATTATTTGATCACTGCTACTTTCCATCCACAAAACTTTAGGGGCAAGTCTCTTAACCACTCCATACCTATTTTTTCATTTGTAAAATGGGGCCAAGATTCCCCTCCTCATAGGTTTGTAGTGAGGAAAAGCACTTTGTAATACCTAATACACTTCATAAATGTAATTTCTGTTATCATTAGTGGTTAAGCCAAGACCAGAACCCTTCTCCTTTGTGTATGTTTTGTTTGTTTGGATTTTTCCCTACTCTGTGCTACTGCTTTTTTCTGTCTTTCTTGGAAACTTGGGACCCTGACACTGACTGAATGACAAAAAAGAAAATGGGGATAAATAAGCTGGAGCTTGGGCACAGCCTATTTGAATCATCCCTGGAATGTAAAATTCCTAAATGAGAAGTACCTGTAAGCCAATTCCATCAATTAGTGCTACCTATCTTGTAGTTGGTGTGGCTGTCTAGAAGAATCCCTTATCCTAATCGTCCTGCTTTTCTCTTAGTAAACTCATCTGTCTTTTCTTCATTTACAAAGTCAAATTTACATCTCCAAACTGCACAGTTAGAACATGACAAATACCCCAGAAGAGAAGCTGTGATTTTATCATTTCTACTGGATTTTGTGGAAAATGTCCAGTTACTAGATTTGAGTCAAGATCATTTATTATAAAATCATATCATGTGGCTGGCTCAGCTCAACTCACATATTTTCTCCACTCTCAAATGTCATATAGAAATGGTCAGTTGATCATCTTTCCTGGTCATGAGAGATTGAGCTCATTGGTGAAAAGCTCAGACTTTTGGCTTAATCAACAGGAGACAGCATTGTCACTCATCCTTCCTTTGATGCTTATTCTATAACCTGACTCTGGAGCAACATTTTAACAACATTCAGCCTCTAAATATTAAGACAGCATAGGGAATATATATGCTCCACAATCCACACAGGCTCCTAACTGTCATGGAAGTTCAACAACAAAATCCATGCAAAAAGATACTGAAGGACATATGAACCTATAGACAATGGAGTCTCTATTCAATTTCCTGGAGCCTTATTTGGCCAATCATTGTCTCTCTCATACCTAGTAGACCGGCAGCTCAAAAAAAAAAAGGGGGGGGAGGGGGGGCTGGTGGAATAATCATATACCAGCACTGAATTCAGCCTGACCCTACTTCCTCTTCCATAAGAAACTTCCTTATCTTTGGTGTGCAACCCAAGTTGGTTTCCTCTACCCTTGCATCAATTACTATTGCCACCAACCTACAGAGAGTTAGGTCTCTTTACATTCAAAGGAACCCATGTACATACTGTCTATTCAATAAACATTTTAATAATTTGCTGTTATTCATCTAATTCTGGGCTACTTCAACTTCCACCACCCAGCCTATGAGACAAAAAAAATCACCCAACAAGAATCATCAAGGATGGGACCAAGTTCTTTCTCCAAAGATTTCCACTCTCTTTCTACCAAACCCAGAACTTAGTTGACTTCTGAGATCTCTGTCACATTATTGAACCTTTCTAGACAGGTTCTCATTGCCCAATTTATCCAAGGGAGAAGATATGGGCTCTTTCCTTTTGTCTTTTGCCATAGAAGCACACTTCATAATGGCAGAATAGGGGGTTAGGGAAGGAGGGCAAGAGTTTACTATAGTTCATACTCCAAAGAGATGAAAGAAAGAAAGAAAAAAAGGAACTACCCATACAAAAATATTTGCAGCAGCTCTTTTGTCTTGGCAAAGAAATAGAAATTAAAGGGATGCTCATTTACTGGGGAATAGCTGAACACATTATAATATATGAATAAAATGGAATAGTATGTCATAAGAAATTACAAAATGGATAGTTTCAAAGGAAATTGGAAAGCCCTTTGTAAACTGATGGAGAGTAGAATGAACAGAAAAGAGAATAATTTATATAATGACAACCAAACACTTTGAAAGACTTTATAACTCTGTTCAGTGTAATAATAAGCCATGAGTCCAGAAGTCAGATGATTAAACATGCCATGTACCTCCTGCCAGAGAGATGATGGGCTTAAAATGCAGAATGGAGCATATAATTTTGGACATTGCCAATATGGGAATTTGTTTTACTGTACTATGAATATTTATGAGTACCTTATTTTTTGTTTTTTTTATTGTTTAATTAAAGAGAAGACAATAAGAAAGATAATAAATGTTTGCAAAAAGTAAACATTTCTTAAATTAGAATGTATTATACTTTATAGAGAAACACATTTTTTAATACTGGTTTTAAAGAAAAATTATTTCATAAGATGTAGGGATACTCCCTTTGTTGATACAGAATCTGACTCTTTCTTGCCTTAGAAAAATGATTTACAAGTTTCAGTAGCCAAAAATATTCATCATCAGATAGCCAATCCTTTGATGATTAACATCTTTGAATTAAATAAGACTATCCTCAGGTTCCAGAGATACAATCCATCATCAAACTTGCATTGAAGCTTTTTCAGCTTGGTATAGCCTATCAGAGCTTTTACTTTGACATTAGTATCTTAGGATCACATTTGAACCAAATTGAGACACTGGAAGAGGATTTTGGTGGAGAATGGGAAAGGCATGCAGGCAGAACCAACACAGACCCAATAGCTCTTCCACCCACCAGATACTAACATTAAGGAGGAAGGGAAAGGCTACTTTCCCGTGATGGTTGTCATTGTTGTACCTCACTTAAAAGTTTCATTCCTGCTTGTGGCACACACAGATGCCACTTGTAGGGTTCCATCACCAAGGGCCTTTTATCCTAGGTCTTTCTCTCTCAATAACTCAAGCAAAGGCAAGAACCATACCAGCTCCTTGACAAGCTCAATTGCATTCATGGTTGGATTCTCTTCTGCACTACTTCTTCCACTTCAGCCCCACTTCACCACTTTCCCCATCACCTGTTTTTGCCCTTGGTGAGTAATTTTCTAGTTATACCTCTGCATACATGAAAATAAAATATTAAATAATAGAAAATTTCCTAAGGGAATTATACAAGGTCTTACAAGAAACTAGATCTATACATAGGTAAGTAGATAGCATTTGGATTGAAATCAAGAAAATCTGAGTTCAAATCCAGCTTTAGACACTTACCAGCCGTGTGCCTATGATCAAGTCAATTATCTTAGTTCCAGTTTCCTCCTCTGTAAAAGAGAGATAATAGCATCTACCTCCCAGTATTGTTATGAGGATCAAATAAGATAATGATAGTGCACTTAGCACAGGGTCTGGTACTTAGTAGGTGCTTAATAAATGCAACTCTCCTTCTTTCCCCTCTCCTTTTCACAAGTCCCCCTTCTCTTGTGTAAGTCTTTTTTTTTTTTCATATCTATTCTCCAGAATCAGCTTTACTTAAGTTTTTCCTCTAAATTCTCTTAAAAGTCATTCCTTCCCTTAGAAAAGGAAACAAATTAATCCTATTTTTTTTTCTACTAACTCTTCACAGATCCTAATATTGGGTGATAGGTAAGTGAATGGATTTCATGAGATTCAAGTTAAGTTCATCCACTATTCTGAAGGAATAAGTTTGAAAACTTAGCTTGGGAAAGTTCATTTTTAAAATATGTTTAAACCATAGAAGATTTAATTGCATCTTCGAAGAGGAATGGTTCTCTGATTATTCCTTTATGAATGGTGAGAAGTCCAGATTTCCCACAACAAAAATAAATAAATAAATAAATCATGGGTCCAAAGATAAACAAGCCATCTGCAATGTCAGGCATAACCTGAAGGAGCCCCTTCCTTTATTTCTTCATCCCCTCAATCAAGTGGAATGCTAAAAGACCCCAGCACATAGATTGAGAAAGAGGCAATAGATAGCACTTTGCTTCCCCACCAATTAAAACCCTATAAATTCTACAAGATTAAAAAAAAAAATGAAACAAATAGCTGCTCCAAAATACTAGCTTTCTCGAACATCAAAGCCCAGAATCCAGGGTATTATATATGCTGCCTTCTCTGTACAGATTTGAA
The DNA here is from genome assembly GCA_023553655.1 of Myrmecobius fasciatus. Classification (NCBI taxonomy): domain Eukaryota; kingdom Metazoa; phylum Chordata; class Mammalia; order Dasyuromorphia; family Myrmecobiidae; genus Myrmecobius; species Myrmecobius fasciatus. Next base: position 527,108 of record JAJPUD010000380.1, on the reverse strand, counting down.
AGTACCAATTCATCCCAGAAGGTTCATCCCAGGCCCATAAAGAATAGCATAAGTAGTCACCTTCCAAATTCTTCATTACAGAAGGCAAATCAACAAGCATTTGTTAAGTGCTTACGGTATGCCAGGTACCATGTTAGGCACTGAGAATACAAATACAAGCAAAAATAAAGCAAATCCTTATCCTAAGGAGCTTATGTTTTAATGAAAAAAGACAGAACACAAGCAGGAATTGAAAAGTGGGAGAGGGAAAAAGATGTGGAGCATAGCTTTGAAATCCAGAAAGTTAGAAGCAGAAGAATGAGGGGAATAGCTGGCATAGACCCCTCCCCAAAATGGAGATCAGAGAGGGATTCATCAATGGAGAGAAGGTTGAGGAAACTTCAAAAAAAAAAAGAATGGGACCCCAAATGTTAAGGCATGGTAACAAAGTTCAGATATCCAAAGCAGAGGCAGGAAGAAAGTGAAAATTAGCTATTCTGGTGGCTAGAAATTGGAAACTGAAGGGATGCCCATCAATTGGAGAGTGGCTGAATAAATTATGGTATATGAATGTTATGGAATATTATTGTTCTGTAAGAAATGACCAGCAGGACGATTTCAGAGAGGCCTGGAGAGACTTGCATGAACTGATGCTGAATGAGATGAGCAGAACCAGGAGATCATCATACACAGCAACAGTATTACATGATGATCAATTCTGATGGACATGGCTCTCTGCAACAAAGAATTGTCTCAAACCAGTTTCAGTTGTTCACTGAAGAAAACCATATCCACCCAGAGAGAGGGATATGAAATACGGACCACAACATAACATATTCATGATCTCTATTGATATTTGCTTGCATTGTGTTGCCTTTCTCTGATTTTCTTTTTTTTCTTGTAGATAGGATTTTTCTTGCATAACTTGTCAAGTAATTCAACATTATTAACATGTCATGGACTTCCTGCCATTTAGGGGAGGGGAGGGAACTGGGGGTAAAATTTGTAATGGAAAGCTTTGTAATCAATGCTGGGGAACTATCCATACATATGTTATACAAATAAAAAGCTTTAATAAAAAAAGAAAAGAAAAGAAAAGAAAATTAGCTATTCTGGACCCCTTCTTAAAATGGGAAGATCTCAATTAGCTCTGTTATAACCCTCAATGGATTTCTTGGATTCAGAATTTTGGTATGTAGATTGTCTTTTTACTTCTCTGACTTAATGACAAACTCATACAAACTACTCATTTCGAAAACATCTGCTACTAAATAGTGGGACATGTACAAGAGAAAATGATCATTTCTCCAGCCTCCAAATAATTAGCCTCTTAAACCCAGTACTTGCCAGATTGAGCAAATATCTTGATTTATATGTCTCCCCATCTGTGTTTTCTAGCTCTGTTTTTCTGTCTCTAAATCCTGTGATCTTTGACTATTTCTTTACACTAATGAATATTTCTCTTCCAACTCTTTGAGGAAAAAATGAATTTAAGAGACTCTTCTAAGAGAAAATAACATTAATCCATCTATATAAATATCTCTTGCACCTTAGCATCCTCCCTTGTAATGTCTCAAGACTGATTCTACTGGTAGGAAAGAATCAAGCACTAAGCTTTGAGGAACTATAACTTCCAGCTAATTGAGAATTTTTCACTCTGCAAAAATAAAAATGCATCCAGAAAATTATTAATCATCCTCTTTATCATTAGTATGATGAAGTTTGTTATTTATTCCATAGTTACTATTCAAATAGCTCTGAAATTCAATAGAAGAATCTAGTAATCATGTGTCATGAGAAAGGTACAGAGAATCTCAAGCTAAGTAGTACAGGATTTAGAGCTGGAAGAATCCTAACTATCATTTAGACTAACCTCTGCATTTTATAGGTGTGAAAATGGAAGCCTAAAGAAATAAAGAGAACTTGTCCAGTTCATACAGCAGCAGAATCAAAATTCAAAATCAATATATATGCTCTTCAAGCCCAGTAATCCTTCCACTGCCCCATACTGCCTCTTTCTTCCTGTAAGATTTATGGAAAGAAGTTCTTTCAGAATAGAGAAAGACCATATGGATAGAATTTCAACAAAGAAGTATAGCATCCACTGCCATGATGTTTGAATTCAGAAACACCATCCTGGGCTTACTCCCTCCCTTACCTCCAGCATTTATATAAAGGTAAAATCAAATTAAAAAGAACAGTAAGAGCAGCTTTGAAAGTGACTATCAGTCACAAAAATTCAGGGCTATAATTTTACTACAGCATTTGAAAAAAATGAGAAACAGTCTGATAGCAGAAAGAACATCAAACTCAGAATCACAATATGATTCTAAATCCAGCTTTAAAACTTACTAGTTCTATGATCCTATGCCAATTTCTTGAAGATTCAGTTTCCTCAATTGTAAAATGGTCTAGTTATAATTATATTACAAACAGCATGAGATTATTGTAAAGAAAGGACTTTGGAAAACATGAGCTACAGAAATGAGGTCTTTATAATTATCCAATCTGAGGATATTAGAACCATGGCTAAAAGCCATGTGCCCATTCATCCACCTCCTTTTCTCTCCTTATGTAAAGCTCACCAAGAATTCTTAATTTCTTTTTTTTTTTTTTTTTTTTTTTTTGCATCATGGTCAGTCTGGTGAAGTCTATGGACCTCTTTTTTAAGATAACATCTCTAACTTCATAAAATAAAATATATAAGATTGAAAAGAATTATTGAAAAAAATAGTTATCCAAAAAAAAAAATTAAGCTTACAAATTCCAAAATAAGAATCACTGAGCCTAACTATGCCTCTAATCAAACTTCCACATGTTGACATTGCTTCCCTCTACGGGAATAATAATAGCTCCCTAACATATACAGCACATTAAGGTTTGTCTTTTTACTTCTCTGACTTACTGACAAACTCATATAACTAGTCATTTAGAAAGCATCTGCTACTAAATAGTGGTACATGTATAAGAGAAAATAACAAATATTATATCTCTTTTTTTAAATAAGAAATTCTCTATATCCTAGCTGTGTAACTTTGGGCAAGTCACTTAACCCCAATTGCCTCAGCAAAAAATAAAAAAATAAACAATCTCACAACAACCCTGAGAGGTGATATTATTATCCTTATCTCACAGATGAAGAAACTAAGGTAGACAGAGGTTAATTGAGACTTATTAATAGTCAGTTAGCTAATTAAGTGACTAAGGCAAAATTTGAACTCAGATCTTCCTGAATTCAGACCAGTAATGGACTCTAGTACATCAAGAATTTGGAGAACCAGTTGTTAAATATAATCAGCCCATTGTTCAATCAGCTCTTACACTGGTCATAGTATTTATTGCTATAAAAGGATTGGTGTCAATCACAGAAGAGTGTATTTTCAATACATTATTATTTATTTCAAATTATTATGGTTTTATCATGAATGTTTGAAAGTGAAATTAGCTGCATTTTCTTCTGATAGTGCTGATAGTAACAATTCTGGGAAGAAAATCTGGAAAAACTAGAATGAAAATTTGAAAAAACATTTTAAAATATTTGTGGATAAAATATATTCTATGTTTCATCAATATAAAAAAAAAACTAGAAATTGTACCTACAGAATTTGTAACTGAATTTATTAAAATTGGTCAAGTATTAGAACCAAGATGGATTGGTATGCAGTTTACAAATTGCATGTAGTATGGTATGGTACCAGTATGGAAACATATCCTGCATTATAGATACATTTTTTCTTGCTTTCCTTTTTATTTTGGTTTGTCAAAGAGAAGAACTTACATTAATTTCTTTCAAGATCTTATTTAATGATTAATATTCTTGAAGAACTCTAGTTACTTAGAACTGCAATATGGTCAAGACCAGCTAGCATCCAGAAAGTGGAAAAAAATTATCAAATGCACCATAAAAGCTCTGGAAAATTTATAGATTGGTACTAGGAAACACCAATCTAAGTTGAACATTTGATTTAGTTGGATAAGTTTAAAGACATTCTGTACAATAAAAATAATAAATTTAATGTTCTTTTTAGGAGCATATCACTAGAAAATATAATTCAACAACTGAACTTACACATTTTATCAGACAGAAAAAAAAGATAAAGGAATTTTAATTGTTTTGATTTATTGGAATCATCAATTTAACCTTCTGAAGAACTAATACACAGCAAAAAAAATATCATTTAAGTGAAATTTTAAAACAGAAAGTTGATTTGAATGAGTTTCAGGATTTTGCAGATAATAGTTAAAATTAAACTTTGTTCTAATCATTGCAACTATACAAAAAACTAGAGAGTTAATCCTATTACAATCAGTATCTTTAAACTAAAAGATAAAAATTTGTATGAAAATGGGAAATAATATAGATTGTCTAGATTAGTAGAAGAGCAAATAAATTACTTGAATATTCCCATTTTATTTATTTATTTATTTTTGCTTTTTGCTGAGGCAATTGAGGTTAAGTGACTTGCCCAGGGTCACACAGCTAGGGAATGTTAAGTGTCTGAGACTAGATTTGAACTCAGGCCTGGTGCTCTATCCACTACTCCACCTAGCTGCCCCAAATATTCCCATTTTAGAAAAAAAAAAATTGAACAAGTCATTAATGGACTCCCTAAGGAAAAAAAAATAAAAACTCCAGGGTGAGGTGGATTTACAAGTGAATTCTACCAAACATTTAAAAAACAATTATTTCCAATACTATATAAACTATTTGGAAAAATAGGGGATGAAGGAGAGTCCCACCAAATTCATTTTATGACATAGATGTGGTACTGATACCTAAACCAAGGGGGGCCAAAACAGAGAAAGAAAATTATAGACCAATTTCCTGAAGGAATATTGATGAAAAAATATTAAATAAAATGCTAGCAAAGAGATTACAGCAACTTATCACCAGTATAATACACTATGACCAAATAGGATTTATATTAGGAATGTAGGTCTGGTTTAATATTAGGAAAACCATCAGCATAACTGACCATATGAAAACCAAATTAACAGAAATCCTATTATTATATCAATTCATGCAGAAAAAGCATTTGACAAAGTACAACATAAAAAACATTAAAGAGCATAGGAATAAATGGGGTTTGCCTTAAAATGATAAAGGGCATCTATCTAAAACAATCAGCAAGCATCATATGTAATGGGGATAAACTAATATCATCCCCAATAAGATCATAAGTGAAATAACATTGTGCATTATCACCATTCAGTATTATACTAGAAATGTTAACTTTAGCAATAGGAGGAGAAAAAAATTGAAGAAATTAAAGTAGATATTGAGGAAATTATCACTCTTTGCAGATTACATGATGATATAGTTAGAGAATCCTAGAGAATTAACTAAAAAACTACTAGAAACAATTAACAACTTTAGCAAAGTTGCAGGACATAAAATGAATCCACATAAATCATTGGCATTTCTATATATTACTAAGAAAGTTTAGCAGCAAGAGATAGAGAAATCCCATTTAAAATAACTGTAGATAATACAAAGTATTTGGAAGTCTACCTGCCAAGACAAAGCCAAGAATAATGTGTACACAATTACAAAACACTTTTCACACAAATGAAGTTAGATCTAAACAATTAAAAGAGTAGCAAGTGCTCATGGGTAGACTAAGCTACTATAATAAAAATGACAATTCTACCTAAATTAATCTACTTATTCAATGCCATAACAATTAAACTGACAAGAAATTATTTTATAGAACTAGTACAATTTTAACAAAATTCATATGGACAACAAAAGGTTAAAAATTTCAAAGGAATTGATGAAAAAAATGCAAAGGAAGATAGTATCACTGTACCAGACTTAAACTGTATTATAAAGCAGCAGTCATCAAAATCATTTGGTACTGGCTAAGAAATAGAGTAGTGGATTAGTGCAATAAGGTTCACAATACAGAGTAGTCAATGACTATAACAATCTGATATTTGATAAATCCAGACTCCAGCTTATGGGATAAGAACTCACTATTTGACAAAAATTGCTGGGAAAACTGGAAAATAGTATGGCAGAAATTAGGTACTGATCAACACCTAACACTCTATGCCAAAATAAGGTGAAAATGAGTTCATGTTTTAGACATAAAGGGTGATACTATAAACAAAGGAGGAGAACAAGGGATAGATTACCTGTCAGATCTGTGGAGAAGGCAGGAATTTATAGCCAAAGAAGAACTGGAGAACATTTTGAAATACAAAATGGATAATTTTGAGCATATTACATTAAAAAGCTTTTGCACACACAAAACCAATGCAGCCAAGATTAGACAGGAAATAGAAAACTGGGGGGGAAATTTACTGTCAGTGTTTCTGATAAAGGCCTCATTTGTAAATATATTTTCTATATATATAGTGACATTTGTATCTCTACATATCTCTATATAGGAAGATTTGTATCTCTATATATCTCTATAAAGAGAGAGATGTATCTCTATAGAGAGAGAAATGACTCAAATTTATAAGAATACAAGCCATTCCCAGTTGATAAGTGGCCAAAGAACATAAGCAGACAATTTTCAGGTGAAGAAATTAAAGCTATTTCTAGTTATATGAAAAAAATGCTCTAAATCACTATTCATTAGAGAAATGCAAATTAAGACAACTATGAGATACCACTTCATGCCTCTCAGATTGGCTAAAATGACAGAAAAGATAATGATAAATATTGGACGAGATGTGGGAAAACTAAGACATTAATAGTTGGTAGAGTTGTGAATTGATCCAACCATTCTGAAGAACAATTTGGAACTATGTCCAAAGAGCTATCAAACAGTGCATACCCTTTGATCCAGCAGTGTCTCTACTGGGTGTATATCCCAAAGAGATAATAAAAAAGAAAAAGAGACCCATATGTGCAAAAATGTTTGTAGCAGCCCTTTTTGTAGGGGCAAGAACTAGAAACTGAGTGCATGTCCAGTTGGAAAATGGCTGAATAAGTTTTGATATATGAATGTAATGAAATATTCTTCTATAAGGAATGATGAGCAGGATGATTTCAGAAAAGCCTAGAAAGACTTACATGAACTGATGCTAAGTAAAGTGAAGAGTATGATTTAAAAAAGCTTTTTATGAAAATCAAATGGCAATATATAGAATTCACAATAAATAGCATTGCCTATTTATTATTGTTTATAAATAATATGCTATGCATCCTTCATATCAGAAAAGTTTATGATAATTACATATATATACATACATACATACATATATTGGCACACTGGGTTATGGGTAAAGGTGGTAAGTTGGGAAGCCAGTTATTAAAACATTTATTTATCAGCAATCACGGATCTAAGCCCAGCTATGTACTGTGCCACCTACCATTATAAGTCTGCATCTTCTTCTCCATGGCAACCTTTCAAATATTTGAGAATAATAATCACATCCACCCCAAACCTTCTTTTCCCCAGGCTAAGCATCCCCAGTTTCTTCAACCTATTCTCCTATAATCTCTTTGCTATTCTGGAGCATTCAGGCCAATACTGAAAAAAGTTTTATTTAGTTCTAACCCAAAGGTTTCTTTCAATCACTCTCCCCACTCCACTGCAGTTAGCAAACATTTACAGCTAACTTGTTTTATGAGGTGTAAGAAACAATAAAGGGCAGATCAATCAATATTTTTCTGCTATAATGGAGAACAGATCTATTGAAAGAGATTAAGGAAATTCCTCGAAAAAAATTAATTTAAGAGGAAGAGCATGACTTTCAGCATTTTTATGGCTGAAACACATAAATTGCAATTTTAAAATCCAATCCACATTTTAAAATTTCTAACTTTATTAGATCTCTCAGAGCTAAAGTCTGCTTTAAAATATGGCTTCAGGGAGGAATTTGGTGTGAGATGGAGTAATAGTCATAAAAAGCAGTGTTTGCCCTCACAGGGCTCTCTTGCTTCCAGATTCATCCTCAGATTTCTTATTCATGTATTTACTTAGACTGGACTCCAAGATGGCAGTTGAGAGTTTCAGCAACATAATTCATTTAGATGATGTGTAGAAACTATTAAAGGAATCCCAGAATTACAATAACTACCAATATTTTTTGATCTCTCACCTCATATAAGGAACTCTTAGTGTGGAAAGTCTCTCCACCCAAGCAGATGAATGATTCTTTTGTAAATGATAGTCTTAGAGAGTTGCCTGGGCCACAATTTAATGATTCACCCAAAAGCACATAACCTTAGGCACTTAGGACTTAAACTCTGGTTTTTCTGATTCCCAGGTCTGATCTCTATCCACTTTCTCCCTTCTCAAATTAACACAATAGATCTTCAGTAACTGTTCATTCAGTTTACAGAAGGCTGGATGAAGTGAAAAAGATAAAAGACAAAAAACCAGAAGACAGGCTCGTCCCATTGGATCAGATGGTCTCAGAAGTTCTTTTCCATTCTGAAATTTTGTGGTTCTTTTTATGCCAAGTCCCCTCTCTTCCTAAGGCCTCAGTTTCTTGCTTTTTTAGATAAGGGCTGGGAGTGGGGGTCAGAGGTGGACTAGTAGTCCCCACATTTCCTTCTAACTTTGATAGGCTATGTTACACAAAATGCCAGTCATAGAGATCTGGCCTTCTCTTGTTCTACTAGAAACCCCACAGGATTGACATTATGAAGGCAATTATTGAGGCTGACTACTTTGATATTAATGACTGGTTATCCAGGCATGGTTCTTGAAGTCACTTAAAATACATTAAGAGAAACAACTGGAGTCTTTCAAGTGAGCATAATTCACAAGTATCAAATTGCTAAATGAAAAAGCAGTGCATTTCCCATCTGATCTATATCGTGGAGTGTGTGTGATGTCTTCTCCCTAAATATAAGCTAGTGAAGTGGTTGAGTAGTTGATGACTAGACAGCAGAAAGGGTCTTCCCTTTTCAGAGCCAATATCTTACTATAGAAATGAAGGTGCTTCATAAAGGGAAGAGTTAACTCCTAAAAAGGTTTTAAAAAATAACAAAACTTTGGATGTAAACTGGTTAGAGATTGTGTAGGCCAATTAACTCCCTTTGTTTTACAAATGAGAAAACTTAGGTCCATAGGAAGTATATGACTTACCAGAAGTAACACAGGAAGGGAGGATTGGAACTGAGGTTTTCTGAATTCAAATTCAGAGCTGTCTGCTGGACCACTCTGTTCTCTTGTTGGCCAGTTGGCTGGTTAGGAGAAAAAAACATGAAGGATTGGGAAGGAGAGAACACAACTTTAAAAATTAAACTATGTTTCATAAATTCTTAAGGCTAAGCTCAAGCTGGTTTAGAGACAAAAGATAGACTCATAGAATATTATTCAGAGAAGGAAAAGGAACTAATATAACTCTCCTAATGAATAAGAAACTGAGGAAAAAATTGCTGATTCATATCTTTATCTTGTGATATTTTAAATCTTAAGTACAATTTGGTGGTGAGCAGGAATTCTTAACTTTTTTGTGTGTGTCCCAGACCCCTCTGGTAGTCAGTCCCATGAAGCCAATAGAGCCCTTCTCAGAATAGTGTTTAAATGCACAAAAGAAAATAAAGAAGATTGAAAAGGAAACCAATTACATTGAAAGAAAATTATTAAAACATTTTAGGTCAAGCTCATAGGTAAAAATTTCTCCTTGTAGTGAAAAGAAAATGAGATGATGAATCAGATGATATGCAGGCTTAAATTCTGCTTCCATCATTCAACTGGCTAAATAACTTTTGAAATCACTCACCAGTCATGTGGCCAATGTGATGGAAGACTGAATACTTTCTCTGATCCTGACAACCTTTCAAACCTCTCCAAAACAGAAATTCAGTACCAAAGGTAAAGCTCTCTCTATGTTTACACAATTGTGTCAAACATATTGGCTTAGCCATAATTAAACATTATTTGTTATATGTTTATTTATTAAACATTTCCTAATAACATTTTAATATGGTTTAGAATGCACTTGGGAATTTTGCTAACCACTTCCAGCTGGACAGTCAGTTTGATACTTCTGGCTAGGGTACCAAGAATTCAAAAGAAGGTGAAAATTCTATGAACCAATATCTAAATCATGGTTACTACATTTCCAGGAGGAAGTTTGTACTAAAATTGTACAAGTCAATTCATGACTTGGCAGCAGAAGGCAAACCATACCCTGACCACCACTGACCTTGTCCAAAGCTATGGAAGTCTAAGTTCTAATCTGCAGAAGCTTACTAAGGCCATAAAAACATCAATATGACCACATTCTGTACCACTGGGCCAGAAAACTATGAGACAGAAGGAACCAAATATGAAATCGAGTGGGGAGGGGAGGGCGGAGAGAGTGTGAGGAAGGGAAAGGTTGGCTTCCACTAAGCCTGTGAAAAAAACCCCAACATCCAACTAGGCTCAGCCTCATCCTTTTAAAAGTCATTTGAGACTGATACCTAAATTAGTACAGTATGGGATACCCAGTGTTTAAGAAAAAATCCAGCCCCAAGGAAAACTATCATCATAGGGGAGAGAGTTAAAAAGTGAACAATAGGGAAAAGTGAGATGGGGAATGAAATCTGAAGAATTTAAGAGAAAGAAAACTTGAAAACCTTGAGCATAAGCAGGGGAAAGATCATCTCTAGACCCAGGAAACAAGTTCAAGTAGCTATGAATAAACACTAAAAATCAAAGGAAAACAATTCAACACCTGATAAGACAGAGGCCCTGTAAATTAAAACATGGAACTGAATGTTCATAGTTGAACTGATAGAATTCAAGGAGATTCTTTCTGTCACAAAAGACTTTATTATGCCAAAATAATGGGCTAGCCTCTAAAAGAAGTCTAGAAAATTAAAAATAGTTCAGGAGGGTTTTTTATACTGAAAATTTGGGCTAACAATCTACAAAGTTGTGAAACAAAGATAAGGAAGATCATAATTTAGGGAAGGAAACAAGTATGAGCTTTTACAGAAAGACAAGTAAGTTAGAATGGGGGATTTAGAGGAGACAAATAAGGAGCAATAGATAAGGTTTTAATTGCTCCACATTCCTTATCTAAATATGTAGTTTTTAATTGATCCACATTCATCAGCTATATATGCAGTTTTGAGCAGACTCTGAGCTGTGACCTATCAAAACAACCGCACAATGATCTTAAAGGGCTTATAAGATAAATGAGAATTGTGAGAGCAGAATCTATCTCTTGTGCAGCAGAAATAATTGGCAGAATAGAAAAACTTGAATTTGCAGTGATAAGTCTCACAAACAAAACAAAAGAAAGAACTATGGATTAGGAATACAGATATTTGAAAGGACAATTTGGAAGGTAAAAAATAAAAAGCAATTGATTTTAAAAGAAAATGTACCCATATTGCTCTCAAAGATAGAATGTATAGAGAAAACCCAAAGACTGTTATTGATGAAAAATAAATTACTAAAGAGCCCACAAAGGTTATAGCAAAAAGCTTTACACCAATTGTCAACTCTGAAAAATAAAATAAAATACTCAAGAGCTCACAGAGGTTATAAACAAAAAATCTTCTTTACCCCATTGGAGAATGGAAACTAGATATAAATACTAAGTGACCCAAGGCAACAAGGGTAGACTTGCTACAGATAGTTGTGAATAGACAAAGAATTAAGCAATAAGGTCTAACAGCAGTAGTGAAGGATACCAACAATATGTCAAGTTTACCACATGACAAAAGTCTATTCAGAGCAAGATGTTGTGACCAGACTGTGGTTCCTGCAGATGATTGCTCAAGGATCACATGAGACTGATTTGAGCCAATTCTATGATTTAGTTGTAACAGTCCATCCAGAGTACTGTTATTAGACCAAGCTCAGCACCCAACTTGCTCGGTGGGCTTTAGCTCTGGAAAACATATCTCCCAATAAGAAAATTGAGGAGCAGAATGAGGAGTGGTCCTGGGGGAAGAGGCCCTAACAGGAAAATAAATCTTCCAGAAGAACATGACAAGTCAAAAACACAAAATACTGTAAAGCAAGCAATAATACAAAAACAAACAAACAAAAACAAGCAAACAAACAAAAAAATCTAGTTCAATGCTTCTGAACACAGAAAAGAAAGTACCAGTTGAAAGGAAATCATTTACCTATCTGGCCTTCAGTTTCCATATTTGGAAATTGGGGATAATCCATGCTTAGAGCAAATGAATTGTGTATATGAAAGCACTAGAAAGCTGCCCTGGGACTAGTTTACAAAAATCTTCAGCCTGAAAAGTTCTCTTTGGATATCGCAAATAAATTCCCTTGTGCTATTAACAAGACAATCTATTTTCAAATAGGTTGGATTTCCACATAGATGAAATTTTCTCAAAGGATAAAAGAATTTGAGAGTTGAAAGGAACTCTTAACTTTGAAATTAACCATCTAGTCCAACATATATATTAAAGTATTTGAAAGACTATGCCTCCAAAAGAAAAAAAAAACTTCTTTATGAAAGATTAGTGTCTGAAATTAGCTATCTTGTCACTAGAAAGCCTCTGTCAAAATATATATACTTTATGTTAGAAATACATTCTTGATGCGAAAATCAGATATCGAGGAAAATTTATTAAAGCAGAATCTTAAGAATTCATCTTAACATTTCTGGCCAGAAGCGGATCCCAGTCCTCTTCAGGAAGATGGAGTGCTGAGCCCAGAAATGGGAGAACCTTTACTCTTGCTAGTATGGCCCAGCCCCTCCCTTCAGAGAACAAATTGGTCCATTTTTTCTAGGTTATAGTCTTTCTGATATGCCCACTGCATGTTTCCCTTTAATATGTATAAAACATGTTTCCTCCCCCCCATTATATATCCCATATTTAAAAATGGCTGAAAACTCCTCCTACAAGATATGTTGTTTAATATTCAATTAGCCTATTAAGCAGTCGAAGTAGTGATTTGGTCAAGTCCTGTCATTAATCCCTAACTAGTTTGAGCTGGATTAATTATTATCTTAAATTTGTGGTTTTTCTCAAAACCACAAGATTCTTTCTGATGGGCTGAATCCACCTGTGCCTTCTTAGCCCCCCAATTCTTTGTTTGTTCAAGGCTTTTATTGATAATTTCATTGTTGTGTGGAAACTTAACCTTCCTGAACTTCTCACATTCTGAAAACTCAGTGGTCCCCACTATCCCACACTACCTCAAAGCTTGCAACACTGTGGAAACCCAAGTTTTCAGCATTTCTCACACTTTATAACCTAGGAAAGTGAACATATTCATTCAACTATTAGTATCTACTAAACTTCTCACAATCACATTGGTTAAAATGGCTAATTGTTACTTTGAATAGTTCAGAGCAAGCTTATTTGAACCACGAGACCCCTTTAGTTTTCTGGTGCATCCTATAGACCCTTTGCTTAAAATAATATTTTAAGTGAATTAAAAATATAGAAAATTACCAAAGAAACTACTTATATTTACATAAGATGATCAGGATATTTTTAAAGAACAAGTTCAGGTTTAGAGCCCTTTTAAAAATGAATGGGACAAAAGACAGGTAAATTTTGATGATGGAAAAATGTTGAGGACAAATCTAGGTGAAGTGCCAGTTAAAGAAGGCAGAAATAGACAGCCAGAATATTTTAGACACAGATTCCATATCCCCTTTAAGTTCTGTCATTGACTTTTCTAGCTAGCAGGATTCAATCTAGTTTATAAATTAGACTAGAAGTGAATAAAGGATCATCCTGGTGTAGCTAATCCTTGCTAGGGGCACCATAGAACCCCCAGGACTCCTTTACAAAGTGAAAAATGAACAGGAGATTAAAAAAATTAAGCATTTCATTTATACAATAAAAGTCAACCCCAGAGTTAAAAGGTCCATCAAATTAGTTCATTTCATTTAGTTGAATTCCATTCAACAACATTTACTAATCATCTACTTTATTCAAAGCATTATCCTGGGAATATAAAGGTTAAAATGAAACAGTCTTTGCATCAGTGAATTTACATTTTCCTGGATGATATGCCATCTAAAAAGCAGATACAAATTTGGGCAAATTTCAAATAAGAAAATACTAACCAGGGAAATAGGGGAAAGACATGTCTTTTGAATCAGATAGGGAAAGAAAAAAAATATTATAACAATTAAGAAATTAAGATTATAAGAAATAAAATGATAGTCTAAATGAATTTGTGTGGGGGACAACTATGACCCCCAATCCAAATTAAAATCAGAGACTCTCAAGGTAGAAAAGCAAAAAGGGGACAGCTAGGTTGCTCAATGAGTAGAGTACCAGCCCTGAAGCCAGAAGGACCTGAGTTAGAATTTGACCTCAGACACTTAACACTTACTAGCTGTGTGACCTGGGCAAGTCACTTTACCCCCAATTGCCTCAGCAAAAAATAAATAAATAAAAGGATTTATTAGGATCTGGAGAGAAAGGGCAACTCCTAACATTCAAGGTGTCATCAGTAAAGGAGTGCAAAGTACAAACTGTAAAATACAAGATTATATAGACCCTAACCAGAAGCCCCCACTCCTCCCTCTGACCTTTTCTCCCATTGTCTGGGAGAGTCCAGGATTACTCCTTAAATGGGGAAATCTATCTCAGAAACAAAAGAATATTAATAAATAACAAATTCTTTCCCATTAATTAATTAATGCTAATTAAGAGGTGGGGGAGGAAAATGTTTACCTAAGATAATGGAACACCTTTAGCTTTTAGCTGTAGCTCAACTTTTTATTACAAAGTCTCAAATCACAATTAGGGCATAAGTCAAGGTCACATTCTTATGAAAGGTCTTCACTCAGTTTATCCCATTCAATCCCTCCTTTTTTCGTTAACCTTTGGAAACCTCTGGCTCCATTCTTGATACATTTCCTCAACCATCTTGTTCTCAGTCTCCAATCCCTCTGGACCTGGTTTGTCCTTTCTCGATTAGGGTCCATCCTCATCCTTCTAATATTCCAAGTCTAACTGAACCTCTCCCTCCAGGTTGTTCAGTCTTTGCCATTCTGGCCAGTGATGTCTGTACTACCCTTGGGATAAGCTGTATCACACAAGGGGAGGCAGGGAGGGACTTGTATGACTCCACTTAAAGCCATCAGCAGGACCCAAAGAGTCCATCTCCACCAGGCTCCTCCAGACCAAGAGCACCAAGAGGTATTAAATGGTGAGGGATGAGGTCTTCAGTGTTAGGTGTGGTTAGCAAAGGAATTGATAAAAAACTAATCCCTTGGGCTGGCTTGGTGAAGACTGATAATGGAGATCAGTTTGGTTCCTTGTTCCCATCCTCTAAAGGTAATCCAGTCAGAAATCCAAGTTATATTAAGCTCTTGAGACCTACCCTCTGTGGAAATCCCAGTCAGTCCCTGAGGTTATATTTTCCCTATAAAATCTACTTGTGGACCATCCCACAGCTGCTACCTTCCTTTGGGTCAATCCACTATGGCACTCTGCCTTGGGGTGTTTTTTCCCTTCCCCATGCCACGTGGTATTTCCCCTAACTCCACTATGCTCCCCAACCCCACTTCTACTTACATTTAACTCTTTTAGGTGCTGAGTCCCTTTCAGGATTTAACCTGCTGGCTAAAAGCATGTCCCAATCCTATGGGACACTCCTTTCCTACTAGGAAATTGTGAGTTCCACTGAGGAATTTGTCTTTCTTATGCTCTCCCACTCTTTCATATTTTCCATTCCAGGTGTCTATTGATCCCTTCATTTTGTCTGTAACCTATTCCCCCAAACATACCTACCTTTTGCCAAAGAGAATGGCCATTGGGTGAATTCTTCACGTGACCAAACCCCAACTTTTTGTGCCTGTCATCATCTGG
Source organism: Myrmecobius fasciatus (assembly GCA_023553655.1). Taxonomy (NCBI): domain Eukaryota; kingdom Metazoa; phylum Chordata; class Mammalia; order Dasyuromorphia; family Myrmecobiidae; genus Myrmecobius; species Myrmecobius fasciatus. The sequence goes on along the minus strand of JAJPUD010000380.1, from coordinate 511,417 downwards.
TGACAAACCCACACTATCGATCACATCAGTGACCTCCAGGTCTGAATAGGATATGGGCCAGTTTTCTGATGTCTTTAACAGTTTACTTCATTCTTTATCCATTACCATCAATTTTCACACAGCAAGTGGATAGATTAAATTTCACACAAACTCCACCTTCTTCAACCAACAGGTCTAACACCAATCTATACTGGACTTCTGCCTCTCTAGTCTGAGTGGCCTGGTCTGCTAACAAATCCAGTGACTTTGTAATCTGGTTAATAAGTATTTCATCCATGTCATGAAGTCTAATGAGACTATTATTCAGCATACAAATTGGGATTCTATACCTCCAGTTCCCATATGGGGCCATCTATCACCCCAACCATTTGTGTCCCCAGTAATTAGAGAACATAACTCTTCACAAATAAACATGCTTATCAGGAAAGTCATAAATGACAGAACTGCTCAAAGAACAGACAGACATATGCATCTAGCAACAGATAGACGGCTAGGCCAAATATTCACTTAACTAATTATTTAGGATATAATAACCACATATTTTCAGATAGGAAACTACAAGATGTTACATACTTGAAATGTACTCATAGCTTCTACTGAACACTTGCTCTGATTATAGAAATTTGCTATAAGAGGAAAAAGCAGGCACATGATTATAATGGCATCAGGCCTCAATCTGAGAGCACATATATGACAGGATAAAGCATTCTTAGATCAGTTTGACCTTAGGTAATTGTATATAATAACAATTCCACCTTATAGCCAGACTCAGGAATAATCATGTGGGTTCTTATTCAAAGGAACTCCACTAGGAAATTAAGTCAGAAGGATCCCATCTTAAATGGAGGCCTGGTGGTCCTCCCAATTCTTGCCCAGATACTAGCATCCCCCTTAATAATTCAGGATCACATTGCTCTGAGTAGCCTGTGACATATTTCTTTCAGATGGTGGATAACTGGCTTGATGATTCACTAGACAATAATATCAGCTGCAGTCCCAAGAGATTTTATCTCAAATAGTAAGTCTCATTAATCAAAGCTTCAGGTGAATTTAGCTCTCAAGGATCACATATCCTAAATAAGGATTGACTATAATCCTACATTGTTAACAGAGACTCATCCACTAGAAAGTTCACAGCTTATCTTCATATCTAAGAAGATGGGTTTTAAATTAAATATTACACAAATCACTTTACTTTAAGATGCTCAATACCCAATCTATATCAAAACATGTTCAGGTATTAAACATGTTCAAAGGACAAAGACATAGACTGCTGTTCTTAGAATCTTTCTAAACAATGGGAACAGCTTTAAAATGACTCAATACAGCCAATTAAAACACACAGAATATAGAATACACCGTCTTAATTTCACATTAAAGAACCAAATCATAATTAACATTAATAATTTCTTCTTACACCCTAAACAATGGAAATCTATCCCAGAAACAAAATACTAGTAAATAACAAACTCTTTATCCATTAAGTACTTAAATGCTAATTAAAAGGTGGAGGGGGAACAGGAGGGAAATATTTATTTAAGGTAATAGAACACCTGCAGCTTTTAGCTATAACTCAACATGTTATTGCAAAATCTCAAGTCACAATTAGGATATAGGTCAAGGTCACATTCTTATGAGAAGTCTTCACTCAGTTTAACCCATTCAAATTCAACCCTATGCATTTACTAATTGATATTACCGAATTTGGCCAAATTGTTTGGTCTATAGAGGCAAGAGAATCAAAGCAATAATCCAGATTCATCCTTTTATTCTACTCTCATGTGATGGCATAATCTCCAACAGTTATCCAAACTTATATCCTTAAAATCATTTGAAGCTCTTTCCTTTCTCACCCACCATATGTTTAATCCATTATCAAGGCCTGTCTATTCTGTCTTTGCTATATTTCACTTATGTCCAAAATTATCTGCTTCTGTAAAGGATACCACTACCCTTCTCATCACCCAGGTTCACAAACTCAGAATAATCCTTGATTCCTCACTTGCTCTCTCACTATAGAAATCCAATCAATTGTCCAATCTTGTTCTTTCTTTCCCTACTATATCTTTCACATTCACCCCCTTTGATCAATTAACCTAGTCCTCAATCTAAATCAGGCTTCTTGCCTTTGCAATAACAGTGGCATTGTACAGGGTATAGATGCTCTGAACCCCAAAAATATATTAGGATTTCAGAGAAGGGGTTCAAACCCCCAAAGTATATTGGGATTTTGGGCCAGCCTTGTAAAGCATCTCAAAATAATTTTGGGAAGTCTTAGACCTTCTCCAAATCAAGAGGCAAAGATTTTTATTATTATACCATTGACTGGCAGGCTAAATTCCAAAAAAGGATTAACAATTAACAAGGGGAAAGATTTCAGCTAAATTCCCTAGCCAGAACTCATCCTTAACAAACGAGAAGACAATATTAGGCAGACTAAAACCTAATGAACTAGCTATAATAAGGTAACTTGTGCTACAAGGTAAAGAAAGCCCCTAGAGAATTTGCTGCCATGAGGAAGGCTAAATTCCTAAAATTTAGAATTTTATCAGGATTCTGGTGCCAGTAGACTCTTTTATAAGGGAAAAATAAACTCAGGGATCAGCATCATGACTTGGTCTTCTGATTGGATACAATAACTGTGGGGGGTTTTCAGTGCAAGGAATTTGACAAAGAACAAAAGGTCTACTTAAAAACAAAAATCCCAGTTAAAAGATAACCTGTCAGTGCTCCTCCCTGCTTGTCTCTGGAAGTTGCTTGGTCTCTAGATTGTATATAGTAATTCAAACTCACTCAGGTCAATGCCTTTCCCTGTGGCCCTCCATTACTACTTGGGACCAAGGACCCAATCAGTGGAAGCCTCCTAATTTGTCTCCCTAGTTTAAATCTCTCTCTTCTAATCCAGTCCTCAAACATCTACCAAAATGTTATTCCTAAAGTGCATGATTGATCATACTATCCTATTTGATAAGCTCCAGAGACTCTCTCCTCTAGGATCAAGTAATAAGTCCTCTATGATTTAAAGCTCTTCATTACCTGGTCCTAACTTACCTTTTCAGTCTTTTTCTTTTCTTTTCCTCTTTTTACCCTTTCTTTGCATCTCCACAGCTTGATAAAATGCTTGGCATATAATAAGAGCTTAGTAAATCCTTATTGATTTATTACACACTACTCTCTTTCCTGAATTCTTCAATCTAGGAAAATAAGAATTCTTGCTGTTCCTTGCATACAATATTCATTATTTTATCTTGGTACCTTTAAACAGTTATTCTTTGAACCTGGAATATTCCCTCCTTCCTTATGTCTCTTAGAAGCCCTAGCTCCCTTCAAATCTAGGTTTAAGTGTCAATTCCTTCACAAGAACATTCCTGGATCACTCAGCTATTATCTCTTCTCTCCACCCTTGTCCATTTATTTTGCAATCTACTTATCTATGAATGTGTTGTACCCCCGAGCAGAATGTTCCTTGAGGTAAACTCACTTTGGTGGTATCCCAAGTGCCTTAGCATAGTTCCTGGTATATAATGAACACTTAGTAAATGTTTGTTGAGTGATTGATGGTAGACTCTCAATAAATGTTTACTGAATGAATGAATGAATGAATGAATGAATCTTCCACTTAAATCTTACTTCCAGGCTTAATTGAAGTTATTCAAGAGTCACCCTGGTCATTCAAAGGCTAGGCCACTATAATACAAGCACTGGCACAACCTACCAAGCTGAGAAATTTCCAGCCAGGAATCTTTTGTGCAAAGCTAATCCAGTTAAATTTAGAAACTCATAACCAAAAAATTTAGTTAAAAGGGAAAGAATATTTTGGTACGAGTACTTACTCCATGAAAGAGGGTTTGCTATTTGTATTGATGGAGAGAATACCCACAGAATCAATTAACAGATCTGCTAAAGGGTGATATAGTATAAAAGGGACCAAGCTTGTAATCAAAAGAACTGGATTTAAATCCCAGTTATTCCACATGCAGGGTGACCATATTTATTTTAATTTATGCCATAAAACAAGCATTTACATAACATAGAATAATTTAAAGAAAAAGGCTGTACACAAAACTGCAGGTCTATTATATATAATGTACTGTTCTTTTAAAAATATAATAAAGTTATATCAAGTTTTTTTTTACTCTTCTTATATGTAAAATTGAGATGATAATATTTGCGTCACCTTTATCACAGGTTTGCTGTGAAGGAGGTATTGCAATGAATGATCATCTTCCTAACCTTCTGCTCCCTAAAAAATAGCATTTCCCTGAGCAGAAATTCCCAAATTGATTTTAATTCAACAGTTTACAGGCATCCACCTGGATCACAGTTACTGACTAGCTCAAATCTGGGCAATGGCCTAAAACTGATGTCTCCCAAATACTTCATAGAAAGAAAGTAATCTTCCTGCTAACCATCAAGGGTCAAAAGTTGACACAGTCAAGTTACTTGGGCTGTGACTTTTTGCAGGTGTGACTTTTCAATTTTCTTCTTGAATGATAAGTATTTCTTTCATAATTATTCCTCTCACCCCGTATAGGGAATTTTAAATCCCAGGGCCTGAGTGTAAAAACAGAAAATCTTCCCATTCTTGCTGGGATTTTTTTTTTTAACTATTATACATTTTAATTACCATAATCCCCATCTGCTTTTTTCAATTAGGCAGAAGATACTAGAGCACATGTTCCAGAATGTTTCTCTAAAGATGCAGAGAAGCTTGGACTGTGCCTACCTCATTAAATTTCTTTTTAAATGCAATAATTACATTTGTCCAAGCCATATGTTCAAGTTCCAGTTGAGAAACATCTGTGTAGCAAAGCCCCTAACAAAGAAAGGACAGACTGTTAAATGAAGAAGAAAATACTTAAAGGGGAAATGGTTTCTTGAAGATAACTTAGAGGGCTATCTTGTGGGACTTACATAATTCTAAAGGAACCAAAGGATAGAAATTAGAATGTGGGAGATTTCATAGAAAGATAAGTTTAGTTCACTTGTTAGCTACCCAGCCAGGTGATACAATGATTAGAGTGCTGGACCTGAAGTCAAGAAGGTACATCTTCCTGAGTTCAAATCTGGCTACTTACTTGCTGTGTGATCCTGGGCAAGTCACTTAGTCCTTACTAATTTGCTCATAGTGAAATGAGTTGGAGAAGGAAATGGCAAATCACTTTAGTATTTTTGCCAAGAAAAATCCCAAATGAGATCACAAAGAATCAGACGTGACTGAAAAATAACAACAATAACAAAATACTGGCTAAGCAAGCCTAGTTCCATGGAGGCCTCAGGGACTGGTGACCTGCTCTAATTTCTGTCTTCACCTGCCATCTTGATTTGTCCTAGGTTCCTTTCTCTAGGGTTTCCTGACTTTTCAATGGGGAAATAAATTCCTCAGTTCTCATAATCATTGAATTTTCATGTCCTTCCCCCTCCCCCCTCCAGCTGTAAGACACTTCTTAAAGAATTCCTTATGGATTTGAAATCTAAAGGTTCCTACAAGTATAGGAAAAAATTAAATTAAGAAAAAAAAAAGATACTCAATGTACAAATATGAAACATATAATTTATTTGCACACAGAAAAGGAAATGCTAACCAATAAAGAATCAGAGAATGATTAAGACATTTCACAATTCACCTTATGTAGGACAGTAGTGATAATCAGAAGTCCAAATATGAGTGTAGGAAAAAGTTCATTTTTTTCTCATGAGAAAGAGACACACACATAGACAAAGGGCATTCCATTTTTTATTCTCCAACTCAAGAGCTTCCCTCCCCAACCTCCTGGCTCCTTTCCCCATTGGCTGTGGTTTCTAAAGCACAGTTTCTTAAAAAAAAAAAAAAAAAAAAAAATGAGGTATGAAAGTCTGAGGCTATCAAATACTTAATTGAGGAGGGTGTTTCCCACTCAGTCCAGTCCCTGCCTCTAAGGAGCTTACATTCTTATATTCTTTTGGTCAAGGTAACCTCCAACCTTCCCCTCCTCCACCCCCACTGTCCTGTGGGTTTCAATTTAATTTAAGTTTCATTTTTATTGTATTTTGATTTAATTTTTATACTGTGGAAACTAAATAAATTCATTTCTCACAACCTCTACTGAGCACAATCCATTCAAATGCCAAATGGGATCTTTCCTTCCATGGTCTTCCTCTCTAATATCAAGGCATTCCCTGTCACTGGTCTAATCCTATTATTATTGGAAGTGTCAACACAACGACTCAAGTAGATAATGCCCTCACCAACCCTCTCAAGTCTTGGAGGACCATTTGAAGTTCACAAATTGGATAATCCTTCCCTCCCTAAGCAGAATACTGGGTCCTTCAGTACGCTACTAGTTAGGGGGAACTAGAAACTCTTGGTTTCCATGACTCTACTGTATTTCCTTTCTTCTGGCATCAACCTTGTGAAAATCTTGTCTTTTCAAGAGACCTCCCAGCCTGAAGTGGCCTCTCTACTAAGTGTGGCATTTGCTATCACCCAGCTTTTGTACCTCAGTCACTACTTTAAGGTTGTAACCTAGCAGTGAATCATACCTAGAAGCAGGCAGAAGATATTTGTGAATACTTAGGTTTCTGCTTGAGCATACTGTCTTCTATATTGTCTACTTGGCATGGACAGAGATATCATGTGATTTTGTGCTCCCCTAATCTTGGGGGGCTTTTTTTCTAGTAAGTCAGTCTTCTAGCTTTGGAATCTGCCTCAGGAAACTCCTAAACTCAGTCTGTTTCATTCTGAATAGGCTACTTCTCAGTTCATTGCTGACTGATGATCTATCTGGTCAGTGATAATCACATTTTGGAGACCACCCTCAATTCATCTGGAGATTACTCCCTAGCCCTACCCTTGGACCATAGAATTAACATATCTCTGATTGAAAGATGTATAAGTGCATTTCCTTGCTTCTGTTTCTCTACTGAATTCCCTTACAATTCAGTCCACTTTGTGATGTTATATTGCAATAAAGCTTTGCCCCTTGACTAGAAAGTGGGTTCAAGCTTGCAAATACTTTTGAGACACCTTGTGATACCTCAACAGATAGGGAAAGGTAAAGAAGGAATGGACAGAAAATATCTACATGTGTCATCTAGTTCAAGTCTCTCCCTCATGTTATTGATGAGAAAATTGAGGCCATGGAAATGTAAGTAATTTTCTCCAATAATTGTGTGATTACAAATATTATGGAGTAAAGTCTTACATTAAGGAAATAAAGACTAGGGAATAAAAAATTTATATAGCTCCTACTATGTGCCAGGCACTCTACTCAGCACTTTGCAAATATTATATTATTTTATTCTTATAACAATCGTGCTAGGTAATTATTATTATTATTTTACAATTAAGGAAACTGAAGCAAATGGGTTAAGAGGATTCTCCAGGGTTATATAGCTAGAGAGTATCTGAGGCTGTACTAAAATTCAGGTCTTCAGACTCAGTTGTCTTATCTACTTTACTGCTAGATGCATCTGAGGTTCTCAAAGATCCCTTCCAATTATATCCAATTCCATTATTTGTTGTCTTTAAATCTTCCCAGAAGACATTCCCTTGTACCTTACGACCATCTTATTTTTCTTGTCCAACATTATAATTCAATTGAATCCAATTGATGTATTAAGCATATTTTATAGAAGGCAAGAGATACAAAGACAAAAAGAGAAATTGTTACTGATATTGGAGAGCTTACATGTTATTGAGAGAATTCAACTGTTACATAGGTAAGGGATACAAGGTAATTTAAGAAGAAAGAAAGCACTAATCACAGAGAGGATCTGGGAAGGCTTTATGAAAGATGTGCCCAAACTGAGCAACTTTTCAGTTCCATTTTGTGTGTGGTTTTCTGCCACTAAAATGTAAGCTCTGAAAAATTTATTCCAATACTATATATACCATTTGGAAAAATAGGCAAAGAAAGCATTGTACCAAAATTCCTTTTATTGTACAAAGATGGTGCTGAAACCTAAACCAGGAAGAACTAAAACAGAGCAAAAACTATAAACCAATTTCCCTAATGAATGTCAATGCAAAAATTTTAAATAAAATACTAGTAAAATGATTACAGCAATATATCACAAAGATCATACATTATGACCAGGTGGGATTTATGCCAGGAATGCAAGGCTCATTCAATATTAGGATGGCTATCAGCATAATTGACTATATCAATAATAAAAACAACCAAAATCATGTTATCTCAATAGATGCAAAAAAAAAGTTTTTGACAAAATACAACATATCATGGAGCTTTCCTTAAAATACACAATATCTTTCTAAAAAATCAGCAAGTCTTCTTTGATAAGCAATATGAATGCCAAAGAGAACATTTTGTATGTGATCTTGGAGGCAGGCGAGACGTTCATTTAAGGAAAATCACTTTAGTGATTAAATGTAAGATGGGCTAGAGTGGGAGAGACTTGTGGCAGGCCCACCCACCAGTAGGCTATTGCAATAATCTTTGTATGAGTTGACAAAGACCTATACCAGAGTTGTAGCAATTGTAATTTGAAAGAGGTTGTGAATCTTTAGGCTCTGGCAACAACTGGAGAAGTGGAGGGAGGAAATAGTGAGGAGTCCAAGATGATTCCAGATTGGGAACCTCTCAGGAACTGGTAGGATGTTGCCTTCAACAATAATTCAGAAGGTGAAAGGGGGAAATTTTGGAGATATATGAAGTTTAAGATATCTATTGGACATACATATAAAGGGCTAAGAAGAGAGTGGGAGGAGAGAGACCCAAAGCATCTACTGTAGATGTCATTTTTTTTTTGAGAATTTTATCTACAAAGAGAAGTAAAGATATAGAATGAAAGAGGGAATGGAAGGATCAAATGAAGAGTGACATGAACATCTTCATAGGCAGAAAAGAATGATCCAATCAAGGGAGAGATTGAAAATAAATGAAAGAGTGGAAATGACAGAAAGTATAATCTTTTAGAGGAGATAGGATGAAATGGGATTACTTGAACAATAAAAGGGTTAGCCTTAGTAAGGAATAAAATCTCTTCACCATGAGACAGAGATGAAGGAAAAGATAGTGGCAGAAGGCATCTGAGTGCTATATGAAGAAGAGGGGAGAAGAGAAAGCTTATGGTAAAAGTCCTCAATTTTTTCTGTAAAATATGGCAAGATTCTCAACAAAGAGACTGGGCAAGAGTAAGACACAAGAAGTTTAAGGAAGATTAAAAAAGGTTTGGAGGAACTGCCATGTTTCTGTCTCTTCTTATAGGAAAAGAGAAGAGGAAAGGAAAGAGAATAAAATAAAGGTTTTGTATTGTACTTTAATATGTGCCAAGCCTTATACTAAGCACTTTACAATATCATCTCATTTGATCCTCACATCAACCCTGTGAGATAAGCATGGTTATCTTCATACTCATCTACAATCATTGAGGAAACCAAAGGGTCACACAGTAAATAGATGTCTGAAGTTAAATTTGAACTTAAGTTTTCTTGACTCCAGGCCCACAGGTCTGTCCACTCCTCTGCCTAGCTGCTATCATTTAGCACACTTCCTAACACATGCTTAATAAATACTTTCTGACTGACTGACAACTGTCAGGAGACTTCATATATTAACATGACTCTAACCCAAAAGGATGAAGTTTTAACGAGGAACTTTAGGCATCATCAACAACAATTATACTAAAATCTTGCTACCAAATGATTATCTATAGAATGGAATTTAGTATGATCTATGATTGATATTGTTGCTAATTTTTCATTTTGAAAAAAGCCTAGTGACTTTAGGGGGTGAATGGGACTAATTGGATGAAGTTTTCTCAGTTTGAGACTAAGTTGTATGATCCCTATTCCCAGAGCTGGAAGATCAGGTCTTGGACCTTGGGTTGCAGGGAGTCATATGATCTCTAAAAGTCAGATCTTCATGAAGTTATAGAAGTAATCTGTGGGAAGCAGACAACATTGGTGACCATTGGTCAAGGTTACATCCTTTTAGTCTATCCAATGAAAAGGCTTGGATCTTTTGCTTTTTAAATCCCAACAAGCTGGAAGCTGGTCAGATTCCATGAGCACATGGTGGGAGCTGGGATGACTTCCAGGTGTGTGTCTGGGCCTCTCCCTTCAGGGACTAAATAAATGCTTTCTTTTTGTACCTGAAGATGTTTCCAATTAGTTAATTTGGGGAAGGGGGTCTAGCACCCATCCCACACAGAGGTGATATCTTGACTCAGGCATGAATTGGATTGAAGTGAGGCAAAATTGCACAAAGTCATCAACCTCACTCTCTCAGTATCATCAAAATCCAGTGGCAAGATGAAAATCAGAATGGGATACATTGGATGGATGACCTTGGCATAATCAATGTCTGACTAAACTCTAAGAGCTTAATGGTGTCTGACTGCTTTAGCTACCTTTATGACCATTGGAACAGATTGTTTTCATCTGTCCATTCCACCAGAGAAAGTCTTCACAAGCTTGAGGTAGATATCCACCTAACTCACCAATGGGTTTGAGACCTGGTTTAGTCTATTTATTCTTAAATTTGTTGTTGTTTTTTTGTTTTAACCACTGCTCATGCTACAGTTTCTAAGAGCTACAAGTTGGGTGACAGGTTGATGCCAAAGATGAATGAGATGCCCTGACAGGGACTCTGCAAATCCTCACACCAAAGGTGCTACTCATCACTGAACACCATATCCACCCTTACTTGACATAAGAGAAAGGGGGCTGTACCTCACATCTCAAGATCAGTAATCAGTCCTGGCTTTTTCATTTAGCAGTGACTATGGACAAGTAATTTTACCTCTCTGGGCCTTAAGCTGCTCATCTATAAAATGGAGTTAACAAAACTTATACTGCCTACTTCATGAGGCTTTGTAAACTTAAAGTATTGTAGAAATATAAGCTACTATGATCATTGGCAACCCAAGCAACAGTCTCCAGTGGAGTCATTATAACAAGTTCTGATGAATTATAAATATCAGCCTTCCAATTATTTAATTCATTTCATAGAGAAACTACCAGTGAAAGGCCTTGGGGAGAAAGTGATTTTTATTAGTATCATGTGATGAGTTAAATAAAGGAGAGAAGGCTACTTCTGCCAGCCAAATGTAAAAGAAAGGTGAGGAGAGGATATAATAATTTTCTTTGCTTCTCATTTATAATCAGTAGAGTTAACTACAAAACCAGTGGCAATTAAAAAAAAAAATGAAACAAAACCCAAACAGCAAATTGGCATAAAGAAGAGGTTTTAATTCCAGAAGAACAATATCAGTCAGGCAGCCTGAGAAGCATTTCAAAAATGACCCCAGGGGCTCTGGAAAGGAAAGTCAATAACCTATCTAGACCAGATGGGATTCACCCTAGTACATGACAACAGGAGTTACATAAGGTCCTGGGGGGAGCATCTAGCTCCCCTTCACAATGTCACTGAGGCTGCTGAAAATGGATCTGGTCTAGAGAAGCAAACCTATGACAGAAACAAAGAGGAGAGATGGAAGGGCACTGATGTAAGTGTGATGAAGGAAAGCAGGAAGAGGAGGCAGAGGGGAGGGGAGAGAAGAAGGAGCAGAGAGATAAGGAGACACAGAAGGACGGAGAGAAAAAAAGAAAAAATGAGATGAAGAAATAAAGGGGAAAAAGGAAAGAAATCTAAGAGGCGGGGAGAGAAAATAGAAAAAGAGAGAAAGAAAAAGAAGGGAGAGAGAGAGAGGGAGGGAAGAAGGAGGAGAGAAGAAGAGAAGAGAACCGAAGAGAATTGAGATGAGAGAGAGGGAGGCAAGAGAGACAGAGATGGACAAAGAGAGGGGAACATAGAGGAGAATAGAAAGACAAGGGTACAGTGAAAGAAGAAAAAAGAAAGGTCAAAATAGAAGAATAGGAAGGAAGAAAGAAAAGAGAGAGACAGGAGGAAAGAGAAAAAAGAGGAAAGGAAGCTGTGAAGAACAAAAATTTGTTTCCTCTGTATTTCTAAAGATAGAGGCAATCTAATTCTATTGCCTTCTGGGCTGCCCCTTTCAAGGACCCTACACCTAAAAAGCAACTGATTCACCTCTACAGCCCCAGACATGAGAATAGACAAACAAGCATTCTGATCAACCAACTCACATTAAGGATATAAAGAAAAACGAAACTTTAGAAACATTTGAATTTTAAAAGAGAATTATAGAGAGAAGACAAATTTTAATCCAAAGGAACAACTTTCTAATGGTTTAACTACAGGTATTAGAATACATAGGCCCAGAAAAAAGGTCTTCATTAATATCCTTTAAATTACATCATTCCATCCTATTTTTTCTAACAGAATGATACTTTTATCAATCTCACTCCTTCCCTTATCTTCAATCTCTCTGTCTACTAGCTTCATCCTTGCTAACTACAAACATATCTATATCCCACATCCTCAAAAATACTCACTAGTTCCATTTATCCCTTATACCAATCATCCTATAATTCTCCCTTTATTGATCAAACTTTCTGAGACGGCCATTTACACTCAGTACCTCCATTTCTGTTCATTCTCACACCCTCACATCTCATTCCTTCTTAACTCTTTACATTCTGACTTCATCATTCAATTGCAACTCCCTCTTTGATGTTATCAATGACTTTTTAATTGACAAATCTAAAACCTTTTCTCAATTCTTATCCTACTTGACCTCTCTGCAATCTTTTACCTTTGATTATCCTCTTCTAGTCATCTCCAATCATTCTGATCAATATTTTGCCACTGGATCCAGATGGCTCTGAAGGAGAAAGTAAGACTGGTGAACTTGCACAGTCCTCCCTCATTTCAATCCTTTCACATGCATGTCATGACATCATCTCACTGATATCTTGGTCCTCTTTGAAAATAAAGGACAATCTCTGTGAGTAGGAGTAGGAGCTGAACCACTGGGGACCCAATTGGAACTGGTCAGTTGGGGAACATGGCTCCTTTTCTTTTCTTTTCTTTTTTCATATTTCTTCTTTTCTCTTCCCCTTCTTCTTTCCGCATAAGATATCATACCCTTACCTGTGGGTGCTCTGACCAAAAGAATGTAAATTTTGATTGCTGAAACCTTGCAAGATACCTCTTATTTATTTACTTCAAATTTTCAGTAGTATTTTATTTTTCCAAATACACATAAAGATAGTTTTCAACATTCATTTTTGTTTGTGTTCCAAATTTTTCTCCCTCCCTTATCTCACCCGTCTCCAATATAGCAAGCAATCTGATATAGCTTAAATATGTGCAATTCTTTTAAATGCATTTCCATATTTGTCATGTTATGCAAGAAAAATAAGACCAAAATGGGAAAAAACACAAAAAGAAAAAAAGGAACAACAACATAAAAAGGTGGAAATACCATGCTTCAATTGACATTCAGTCTCCATAGTTCTTTCTCTAAATGTGAATGACATTTTCCATCCCAAATCTATTGGAATTGTCTTGAATAACCTTACTGTTGAGAAGAGCCAAACATATCACAGTCGATCATCACATAATCTTGTTGTTACTTTGCCCAGTGTTCTCTTGGTTCTGCTCATTTCACTTAGCATCAGTTGATCTAAGTCTTTCCAGGCTTTTCTGAAATCAGCCTGCCATCATTTCTTATAGAACAATAATATTCCATACCATAACTTATTCAGCCATTCTCCAACTGATGGGCATTTTTACTCAATTTCTAGTTGCTTGACACTACAAAAAGAATTGCTACATTTTTGCACATGTGGGTCCTTTTTTCTCTTTAATGATCTCTTTGGAATATAGACCCAGTAGTGACAGCTTTGCAAGATATCTTTTGGTTTGTGAGTCAGTACCATGCTTTAAATCCAAGTCACGCTGGCTCTTATAGATTGGTAATAATAATAATAATAATGTCCTATCCTAAGCCCCACTTGGTCACTGTTTGGGTCAGAGTTAATGTAAATAGCGATTATTTCTGTTTTGGCCAGAAACCCTGAGGATCTTCTCTTGCCTAGGTTAAAGAGTCCATTTTCTGCCTCATTTCTTACCTAGATTTAATCACTGATGGGGTGTTGCCTCAGTGAAACTGGGACCTGTTAAAGACCTTAGCTTAAAAAGGCCAAGGTCTCCCACTGCATCCTGGGCTATTTCTAGTTATCATGATCTACATCTGGTTACTGGACTCAAATGGTTCTGGAGGAGAAAGTGAGGCTGGTGACTCTACACAATCCTCTCCAGTTTACTTGTATGTCATACCATCTCCCTATTGTCATGGTGCCCTTTCTCAGTCCTCCTTGTGGGATCTTCACTCAAGTCATATCTGCTAATCATGGTGTCCACCAAATCTCTTTTTTGGACCATCATTTCTTCTCCCTCTATACAGTATTGCTTAGTGATCTCAATATCTCCCATGGTTTCACTAATAATCTCTTTTGCAAATGATTCTCAGATATTTTTATCTAATCCTCACCTCTAATTGCATATCTTCAACAAGCATGGTTACTGGACATCTCAAAACATCACAGATACCACCATCCTCCCAGTCTTTCAGACTAACAAGTCTGGATTTTGCCCTTAATGTCCTACTGGCTATCATATCACCACCTTTTATCCAATGTGTTAACTAAGTTTTGTTGATTTTACCTCACAATATCTCTCAGGTATGCCCCTTTCTCTCCTCTGACACTGCCATTAACCTGATGAATTCCCTCATCACCTCATACCCAGATTAATGAAGTATTAATGAAATGTTGTTTAGTCGCCTTGCCTCAATTCTCTCCCCACTCTAGTCCATGCTCCATTCAGCTACCAAAATTATTTTCCTTAAGAACAGTTCAGTCCATATCACACATCCCCTCCCCAATTCAATAAACTCTAGTGGCCCCCTCTTTCCTTCAGGATGAAATATAAAATTCTTTAGTTATTTGTAAATATAAAATTTAGCTTCTAAAGCTAAATAGGAAGCTGGTGGTACAAGGGATAAAATACTGGGCCTGAAGTCAGACACCTTAGTTCATATGTGGCCTTAGATACAAACTAGCTGAGAGACCCTAGGCAAATCACTTAACCTATAACTGCCTCATTTTCCTCATATGTAAAATGGGTATAATAAAAAAATCACATACTTTTCAGGATTATTGAGAGAATCAAATGAGATATTTGTAAAAAGCTCTTTAATGCAGTGCCTGGTACATTGTAGGCCCTATATAAATGCCTTGCCCCTTTCATAATCTGATTCCTTCCTACCTTTACTGTCTTCTTATATCTTGAACTCTATGATCTAGTGATACCAACCTTCTTAATATTTCTTCCATAAAACATTCTATCTCCAGACTCTAAAATTTAATGGTGCTAATCTTAGTGCTGAAATTATCTCCAATTTATCCTGTATGTATATATTTATATATCTATATATTTAGACCTATATATATATATATATATATTATGTTTATGTCTATATATCTATGTATCTGTAGAGATATATATACATATTAAATATGTGTACATGTATAGACATGTGTGTATATATAGAAATATACACATAATACCAATTTTGTCTTTCTTTGTTACCTTCATCACAGTCCAATGCCTGGCATATAGTAAGCATTGAATTAATATTTGTTGACCTGACATCATACAGTTGACAACCTTTTCTGCCTGTATTAAAACTAACCCAAACATTTGTCTTTCATTCAGAACAAATCATATTATTCATTCCTGATGTGTTTAGGGAAACTTTATTATGTATAGTCTGAAAGAATGACATTTTATTTTAGAGCTGGGGAGCTGGAAAATTTCTCAATTTCTCAAATGGAAATTAATTTAATTATATTAATACTTATATCTTTTACCTTTGCTTTTACCCCAGTGAATCTATCAAGTGACCTTAGAAGCTGAGGTATCAGATTTGACAGAGTTAAACAGTCAAATCTAGCTAGACATTGGGTAGAATATAAACTTCCTGAATCCTGTGAATTGTCCCTTTCATAAATTTATCTTGATTTTTAATTTTATGGCTATCACAAATTTAGTCTTAGTCTCTTAAAAAAAAGAGTAAAGTTTCTATTTACATGAAGCATCCTTAGGTTATACATTTCACTATCTATAAAACTGGAGAATTAGCATGCTAGAATTCCTTCAAACTCTAACTTTCTAGAGTTCCATGATCCTAACTCCAAATAGAAAGGGGAAGTTAATTAGTGGAATAGATGAGGTAAATAAGATCCAGAAGCAAAAGAACTAGCATAATATTTAATAAACCCAATAGATAAATGGTCAATCAATAAGGATTTATCAACTATTTATTATGGACATTGTCTTATTTATTTCTTGAGAGTAGAAGGAAGGTAAACTGAGATTGGGAGGTTCTAGTGACTGTAGTGAATGCAGTCCTCCTGCAGAAAGGGGCATTTGAGCTTAGTGTTTGTAGAAGCTGGAGCAGCTAGGTGATACCATGGATAGAGTGTTGGGCTTGGAGTCAGGAAGATTCATTTTCCTTAGTTTAAATTTAGTTTCAGACATTTACTAGCTGTGTGACTTTGGACAAATCATTTGATCCTATTAACCTCAGTTTCCTCGCCTTTAAAATGAGCTGGAGAGGGAAATACCAAACTATTCCAGTACTTTTCCCAAGGAAACCTTAAATCAAGTCACAAAGAGTTCAGTACATAACTGAAAAACGATTGAACAACTTTACAGAAGATGTAATTGTGGAGGAAAATTCTATGTATAAGAGGCAACCAGTACAAAAGTATAAAAATGTAATATGAAGAGACAAATGCAAGGAATAATAAATAGAGCAGCATTAATAGATCATAGAGTTTCCAGAAGGTGAGGAGGGAGGGAAGGTGTGAGAAGTCTGACAATGTAGAGAAGGTGTAAGTCATGATACTCCTTTCATGCCAGAGGATTTTACATGAGATCCTGAAGGTCAAAAAACATCATTGGTGTATATGAGCAGGTGGATGACATGAAATGATTTTAGGAAAATCATTTAGAAAATGGAATGGAGTGTGGAATGGAGGAGAGACTTGGAAAAGACTATTTAGAATGTTATTATAATAGTCTAAATGAGAGGTGATGAGGGTCTGAACTGGAGGAATATATGAGGGCTAGTGGAGAAAAGAATGAGAGATGTTGCCAGAGTAGAACTGATAATATTTGGCAATGATTTAGATGTGTGGAAAGTGAGAAGCAGAGGATGACACCAAGAATGAAAACTTGGTAGGTTTGGAAGATGGTGAATCCCTTAACAGAAAATAAATAGAAAATAGAAGGGAGCCCAGGACAGAACTTTGGGATACACATGCAAACAGAGAGAGGGGGGAGAAGAAAGAGGGAAAGAGAGAGAGAGAGGAAGAGGGCAAGAGAAAAGAGGAAGGGGGGGAGAAAGGAAGAGGGAGAGATATAAGGAATATGAAAAAGGTTAAGAGACAGCAAAAAGACTGAACACAATTGGTCAGACAGAAAGGAGAAACCAAGAGAGAATAGTCATGAAAACCCAAAGAGGAAAGAATATCTAGTAGGAAGTAGTAATCAATAGTGCCACAGATACAGAGAAGTCAAAAAGGATGAGGATCAAGAGGAATCCATTAAATTTGAGATCTTTGGTAACTTGTGAGAGAACATTTTTAGTTGAGCAATGAAGCTAAACTGCAATGGATTTAGAAGAGAGGAAGGAGAGGAAATGGAGGTAACAATATAGGCAACTTTTTCAGGGAGTTTAACCACAACAGGGAGAAGAGATCTAAGAAAATAGCTAGCAAAGATGATAGGATCTAGTGAGGGATTTTTGAAGGCAGTGAGGAAATGGATATGTTTGTAAATTACAGGGAAGGACTCAGTAGGTAGGGAGAGATTGAAGACCAGGATATGAACAAGCAGCTTTTCAAGAAAGAAATACAAGTTATTAACAGAATTATGAAAATGCTTCAAATCATTCACAATAAAAGAAAGGAAATGAAAATAACTATGAAATTCTGTCTCACACCAATCATATTGGCAAAGATCAGTTAATCAATCTACAAACATTTATAGAACATTTTTACTATGTGCCAGGCACTGTCCAAAGCACTGTCCAAACAGTCCCTGACCTCAAAGAGCTTACATTTTACTACCTCTAAAGGAGGCAGCAGGAGTATAAACAGGTAAGTATGATATGCATACAGAGTAGATATAAGGTAAAATATTCATGTTAGTGAGAAAGAACTAGAAACTAAGGAGGGTTTCCATCAATTACTAACTGACTAAGTAAATAATGTCATATAAATCAATGATTTTAGAAAACTTCACAAAATAATGAAGATGAAAATGAGCAGAACCAAGAGAAAGTTGTATACATTAACTCTAATATTGTTTTAAGAATAGCTTTGAGTAATTAAGTCATTTTGACTATTACAAATAACCAAATTAACTGCAAAGAACCTATGAAAGAAGACACTATGTACATCCAGAAAAAAAAAACTGATAAATACAAGTATTTACAGAATTATTTATATACACATATATGTATGTATGTATACACACATATTTGTTTCTAATGTTAAGATCTCTAGGGTGGTGAAAGGGAGAAAAAAAGGGGGAAAAGAAAGTTACATGATAATTTTATTACATATTTAAAAGAAATAGCATAATATAAAAGGAAAGGAATAATTATTTGGAGTTTTATGTGCAATCATCTTTTTTTCTATTCTAATTATTATGGAAATGCTTGTTTTATTTCTTAAGTTCAGAATAAAATAAATATATGTAAAAAAGCTATGTAAATATAATGAAATGCCAGTGCACTCTAAGAAATTAAGAAGGGTAAAAATTCAATTGGAATTACTAGAATAGATGAAACAAGAGTTTTTAAAAGAATTTTAAATGTTATAAGAATATTAGAGAAAAGTTGGAAAAGAACGGAGAGAAATAGAATTAGAAAGATAATTAATAACAGCACAAGATGTTTAAAACCTTTCCCAAACATCAAATTCCCTGAAAATTAGAATGGACCAATTAGAATATAATGACTCCATGAGACAAGAAATATTAAAATAAAATAAGACTGAAAAAAGATGAAAATATAGTATTTAATAAAGAAAACAATTGGCCTGAAAAACAGGTTGAAGAAAGATAATTTAGGAAGTATTATTCTACCTGAGAGCCATGAATGAAAAAAAGAGCCAAAACAAAAGATTACATTGGTCAGGAAGCTAGAGAGATGAAAGACTTAGAGTACCTATTAAGACCTATTTTTGTGACCAATGTGATCATTTGTTATGTTTGGCTATATATTTCTCTTCAGTCTGCACTCTGGACTTCCTCCACGATGCTTCAGAAACCTTTTCAACCTGTAAAACTCAGTTCAGCTCAGGAATTCACCTCCTTTTAATTTCTCCTTCTGATCTGATGAATCCTTCCAGAACTTCCATTTAAGTAAGGTGCCCAAGCCAGTCATGTCTTCATTCCTTTTCTAGTTGAATTCAACTTCCTCTACCATGCCCTCCACATCAGGTACCTTCCTCTTCTATCCCATTTGTGGCTTCCTTTTATATGTTATCTTCCTCCATTATATAAGTAAGCTCTTTGAAGGCAGGAACTATCTCTATTTTTGCTTTTATTTGTATTCCCAGCACTTAGCACAGTGCCTGGCATATAATAATCTCTTAATAAGTACATGGTGATATAACTCAGCTACACACATTTGTAAACCAGAATTTCATTTTTCTTTCTTTGTCATTTGAGGAGTAAGTGGAAAGATAAAAGAGAGAGAAGGAAGATATTTTACTGAATAATAACAAAATCCATTTTTAAAAAAAAGTATTCAATATATTATCTCAATGTGATCAAGCTCACTGAAATTTATAAATGAGGAAAGTGAGCTTCAAAGTGATTTGCCTAAAGCCACATTTTGATTAAATGGTAGAACTAGAATCCAGGTTCTCTGAATTCAGAGACAATACTTGCTTTATTATACCCTGCTGTCTCCCTGTAGTCAAAAAGTTAGGCTGGTGATGGAGTGGGAGAACATGGGAGAACACTTTATACATGGGATGGTCTTTGGAGCAGCTACTCTCAGCCTTTTGGCCTTCACGGTTTCAGGGTTATATTTATGGTTCAGTTTTGAGTTATGAGCAGAGCTGCATTATCTTAAAGGTAAAATGTGGAAAATTTCAGTACCCAGGTTATCACATTTGTGACTACCACCCAAGGGTTTAGGTTAAATCTTGCAGTAGTGAATGGCTCATAGAATGGAATCTTCTTCTCTCACATTATCATCATCTTGGTAAGATATGCAAAATGGTTTAAATGATCTCTGAGGTCCTTTCCTATTCAATAGCTCAGAATTCCATGAAAAGCTTTCTTAAATTCAATGCTACCTATAATACTTTACTATGGGTGTTGAAGATAATATGAGTAGAAATTATTGACAAAGAATTTAAACACAGGTGGTTGTTGCCATTCAACCATTCCAGTTATATCTGACTACTTCTGGCTATATTTGGAATTTTTTGGCAAAGATAATGGAATGATTTGTCATTTTCTCTCCAGCTCATTTTACAGAAGAGGAAACTGAGGCAAGCAGAGTTAAGTGACTTACCCAGGATTAATGTCTGAGGTGAAATTTGAACTCACAAAGATGAGTCTTCCTGACACCAAGACCAACACTCTATCCACTGAGCTTCTGAGTTACCTGTAACCCTTAAATCTCTGGATTCCTTCAAAGCTCAAGCTAAGTATCACTTTTTACATGAGGAAGACTTGAGTTTAAATTCAGGCTCATTTAAGTCACTTAATCTCTGCCTTAATCCACTGGAGAAGGAAATGGCAAACCACTCCAGTATCTTTGTAAAGAAAATGCCAAGGACATATAGTTTACGAAGTCACAAAGAGTCAGACAGGACTGAACAAGAAGAAATTAGAGGACAGAGTACATGGGGAGAATAAAGTGTAAGAAATGGGGCAGGAAGAGTACGAAGGAAGCATGTTATTAAGGACTTTGAAGGCCAAACAGAGGGTTTTTCTATCTAATCCTGGAGTTAATAGGAAACTGGGAAGACAGTTTGCATAGAAAGATCCAAGCTTGAGGAAGATCAATTTTATAGCTGAGAGGAAGAGGGATTGGAGTGGGGAGAGACTGGCAGCAGGGATACCGATCCAAATGAGGGCATCTAGGTAGTGCAGGGGATAGACTGTTATGTGTGGAATCAAGAAGACCCATCTTTCTGAGTTCAAATCCAGCCTGATACAAGCTGTGTGACCCTGAACAAGTCATTTAGCCCTACTTACTTCAATTCCTTATTTATAAAGTGAACTAGAGAAGGAAATGGCAAACCACTCCTGTATCTTTGACAAGAAAATCTCAAATGGAGTCAGAAAGCATCAAACAGGACTGAAAAATATAACAACCACAACAATGAATCCATCAAAAGTGATGAGGGCTTGCACTTGAGTAGTGACCATATCAGAGGAGAGAGGGGAGACCATACATGAGGGATGAGGTGAGAAACAGATGAGAGAGAGTAGGGAGTCAAGGATGACAAACAGGTTGCTAGCCTGGGTAAGTAGGTAACTAGTGGTACCCTCAACAATCCAGAGGGAATTCAGAAAGATGGGAGAGTTTGGGGGGAAAGATGAGTTCAGTTCTCAACATTTTGAGTTTAATATGTAATGAGCCATCCAGCATCCAAGTTCAATGCCCCACACATTCAGTGACAGCAGAGATTTTCATTCTGAAGGCTTGTTCCTTCAGCCTGCCTATGAGAATGGATGGGCTCCATCTTTATTCTAAGAAGGTCACCTAAAACTCTAGCACAAATGTGGAGATGGGCAGGGTGCCAAGATAAACCCATCTGTTGTGTTTCTGTGGCAAGATATGACGGGTCAAATTAAACAAGCATATTTACAAAGACAAACTGGCAAGATTTATTGGGAAAGAGATAATTTGTTGCCCATAGAGGCTGCCCATCCTGTCTACAGTTTGACTTCCTACAGCTGCCAGGGATAAAGCCAGAGATTAGAGAGGTTTTACTATTCCCACTGCAGATGTTACCATGTAACTGAATAGAGCATCCACAATCCAAAAAGAAGCATAACCAGTGTATGGTTTTCTGCAATTCTGTCTGGTAGTCCTGAAGAATGAGGATGGAGGCCAAGAGAATCAAATGAAATGGAATGGAATTCTCTGGATGATCACAAGGCTTGGAGCTGGAAGGAGCCTTATTTAATAATCTCTTTTCCATTTCATGCAATATCTTCATTTTTCAGCTATGGAAACCAAGGCCCTTTAAATAATTTATATAAGGTCACACAATCCTAATCCAAGATTCATAACCAAGCCCTCTAACCTCAAAATCTAGTGCATGTTTCAACATACCATCCCACTTCTTTTGTGAGGGATTAAATCTTTTTAGATGAAATTGAACATGGTACAACCTGACTATATTTAAGCAAATTTCCTGGATTTAGCTTTCTAGGAGCTGATTTGTGGTGGCAGATATTTCTGAAATTGGGATTGTTCTTAACCTTTCTTTGTAATAGGAAAGTAGTCTGATCTCTTAAAGGGGGAGAGAAAGGATTCTATGTTATGATAAACCAGATGACTATTTTGGATACATTCATTTTAGAGGTTTTGTATATGTTTGTCCCGGCCTAAGAACACCCTATATAAAACTCTGTGACCGAATAGTCCACCAATTCTGTTTTTAAAAACAGCAGCACTGCTATATCTCTCTAGCAAATGTGTTGTGTCAATGAACTCCTAGCTCAGGATCTTTTCTATAATGAACAATAGGATGTTTGGCAGGCTGAGCCACACTGAAAGAACAGACAGTTTTGCTCAAGAGAGGCATTTAATGAGTACTAGCAAGAACATGGACTTTAGGGAAAATTTCTAGCTCAGTACAAGCATACAAATCCATCAAAATGGCTTTGAAAATGTGAGACTCTAACCTTAGCAGTAAAGCACTTCTCTAAATTGGATGGAATTAAATTATTTCTCCTGGGCCCAGTTGGTCTACCTTGATGTGAAGTGGAATAGAGGGAAGGAGGGAGGAAGAAAGAAAGAGAGAGAAATTCAGAGAGAGAAAGAGAGACAGAGACAGAGACAGAGACAGACAGAGAGAGAGAGAGTGAGCACAAATCATGAAAAACCATACCTCACATTCCCCTAAAAAACAATGCAGAAAAAGTGACTAAAGAGGCTTTTATTTGTCTTTAAGCTCTGCCTTATAAATTCCTAACCAGGAAGAATCTATGCTTCTCCTCAGCAATAAGATTGGAGACAATAAACCCCATGCCTGATATATTCTGAGGGTCAATGGAAATGTGCCCTTTTCTTACAGGGACAAAATAGTTTTGAATCAAAGACTGTCTTGTTAAAAATGGAAATCAGCAGGGTGGCTGGATGGGCAGTGAATAGAGTCTGGAGGACCCAAGTTCAAATTTTACTTCAGATGCCTAATACTTCCTAGCTGTGTAACCCTAGGTAATTAATTCACTTAGCCCCAATTACCTCACAAAAAGAAAAAAAAAAAAAAAAAGACAGCCTAATCAATCTAGTCATGGGACTCACTAGGGCCCAACCTCCAGAGACCTGATCAGGAAATGCAAGTTATCACTCCTATTCCCAAGAACCAGAAGGTAAGGAGAAATTACTTGATAATTCCTAATAGCATCTATAACAATAGATTACCTGATACATCATATTTTTGATATTTAAGGCTATGACAGTTTTTCACAATGAGACATCTAAGTGGCTAATTGGATAAAGAGCTGTGCCTGGAGCTAGGAAGACCTGAATTCAAATGTGACCTCAGACACTAGTTGTGGGATCCTGGGCAAATCATTTAATCTCTATTTGCTTTAATCCCCTGGAGAAGCAACTGGCAAACCACTCCAATATCTTTGTCATGAAAACTCAATAGACAGTATTGGTTGTGCTCTGGTCTGTCTCCATGGGATCACAAAGAGTCAGAAACAATTGAATAACAACAACCACTAAGTTTTTCATATGTACAGTTTAGAAGTTCAAAGTCACTGAAGAAATCAATAAATGTTGTTTATTAATTGGGGACAAAGGGATTACTTTTTATTATGATGGTAGAGAAAATAGGGAATTATGAAATACAAAAACAAAAAAAAAATGTTAAGGTGACACCCTACGTTCTCTCTAACCTTCCCATCCACCCACTCCAACTCTCAGGTGTAGAAAACTGAGTGGTATTTTTCATTGCTCTTAGGGTGCATTAGGGAGTCAGCTAGCAGGAAGGGGACTGGAATATTTTATATTAAACCAGTCCATGTATGATGTTAGGAGGTCTGGGTATAAGAGAGACAACAGCTGAACATGGGAGGGATATGGTGATGATACCCTAGCTATTTAGGCTTGAAGCTTCTCCCCTTATGTCCTCACTATAGATCACGGATGAATATTCAGAAATGACTATTGCAGAATCTACACACATTTACACACATCATTTATTCATTCAACAAACATTTGCTAGTGATAACTAACCAACTGCTACCAACTGGCTCTACTTCTGGTCCAGCTGCCACAGCCATCATCCAGAAGAGAAACCTTTGTGGGAACAAGATCTGGCAAATATTTCTGCAAAGGACTGCTATCCCTACCTTAATATCCCAGATACTGAAGAACCCAGAAAGGTCTCACTATCAACGTAAAAAAAATTATTTTATCCATGGAATAACATCAAAGATGCATTCTCCTCTGTCTTGCCACTCCTAAACTTTCTATATTTGATGTCTACCCTTGGCACTTATCAAGCAGCCAGATTTTTCATGTATATATTTTGGTGCTCACCTGATCAGGGTCATAACATAGAATAACTTTGATCAGTACAGGAACTCTCTTATCAATACTTTGTTCAAATTGTCTTAAGATCCTTCAAGTTAGGATACAAAATAAATCCACATAAATCATCAGCATTTTTATATATTACCAATAAAGTTCAGCAGCAAGAGATACAAAAAGAAATTCCATTCAAAATAACTGTTGATAGTATAATATATTGGGGAATTTATCTGCCAAGGGAAAGTCAGGAACTATATGAACTAAATTACAAAACACTTTCCACACAATAAAATCAGACATAGTCAATTGGAAAAACACAAAATGTTCATGGGTAGGCCGAGCGAATATAATAAAAATGACAATACTACCCAAACTAATTTACTTATTTAGTGCCATACCAATCAAAATCCCAAGAAATTATTTTACAGATATAGAAAAAAATAGTAGCAAAATTCATTTGGAAGAACAAAAGGTCAAGAGTTTCAAGAGAATTAATGAAAAAAAAGGCTGATGATGGTGGACTTGCTGTACCAGATTTAAAACTATATTACAAAGCAGCGGTCATCAAAACCATTTGGTACTGGCTAAGAAATAGATTAGTCAATCAGTGGAATAGGATAGAATCACAAGACAAACTAGGCAATAACTATAACAATATAGTCTTTGACAAACCCAAAGACCCCAGCTTCTGGGATAAGTACTCACTATTTGACAAAAACTGCTGGGAAAACTGGAAACTAGTGTGGAAGAAATTAGGGCTTGACCCACATCTAACACCACATACCAAGATAAGATCCAAATGGGTTCATGATCTGGATATAAAGAGTGATACTATAAGTAAATTAGAGGAACGTAATATAGTTTACCTCTCAGACCTATGGAGATGGAATAAATTTATGTCCAAAGAA
This sequence comes from Myrmecobius fasciatus, assembly GCA_023553655.1. NCBI lineage: Eukaryota > Metazoa > Chordata > Mammalia > Dasyuromorphia > Myrmecobiidae > Myrmecobius > Myrmecobius fasciatus. Next base: position 485,825 of record JAJPUD010000380.1, on the reverse strand, counting down.
GAACTGGAACTCTTAATTGAACACCAGATAGATAACTTTGATTATATTAAGTTAAAAAGTTTTTGTACAAACAAAACCAATGCAGTCAAGATTAGGAGGGAAGCATCAAATTGGGAAATCATCTTTACATTTAAGGGCTCTAATAAAGGTCTCATCTCTAAAATATACAGAGAATTGTCTCATATTTATAAGAATTCAAGCCATTCTCCAATTGATAAATGGTCAAAGGATATGAACAGACAATTTTAAGAGGATGAAATTAAAACTATTTGTAGTATGAAAAGGTGCTCCAAATCACTATTGATCAAAGAAATGCAAATCAAGACAACCCTGAGGTACCACTACACACCTGTCAGATTGGCTAAAATGACAGGAAAAGATAATGACAGTTGTTGGAGGGGATGTGGGAAGGCTGGGACACTGATGCATTGTTGGTGGAGCTGTGAACGGATCCAACCATTCTGGAGAGCTATTCGGAGCTATGCTCAAAAAGTTATCAAACTGTGCATACCCTTTGACCCAGCAGTGTTTCTATTGGGCTTATATTCCAAAGAGATCTTAGAGGAGGGAAAGGGACCCACATGTGCAAGAATGTTTGTGGCAGCCCTTTTTGTAGTGGCAAGAAACTAGAAACTGAAGGGATGCCCATCAATTGGAGAGTGGCTGAATAAATTATGGCACATGAATGTTATGGAATATTATTGTTCTGTAAGAAAAGACCAGCAGGACAATTTCACAGAGGCCTGGAGAGACTTGCATGAACTGATGCTGAAGTGAGCAGAAACAGGAGATCATCATACACGGCAACAACAATACTATATGACAATCAATTCTGATGGACATGGCTCTCAACAATGAAATGTTTCAAACCATTTCCAATTGTTCACTGAAGAAAGCCATATACACCCAGAGAGAGGGATGTGAAATGTGGACCACAACATAACATTCTCATACTCTCGATTGATGTTTGCTTACATTGTGTTTCCTTTATCTGATTTTTCTTTCTTGTAGATACGATTTTTCTTGCACAACAATGGTAAGTATGGAAACATGTATACATATATTCAATTTGTCAAGTATTTTAACATAATTAACATATAGTGGATATCCTACCATCTAGGGGAGGGGTGGGGAGTAGGAAGGAAAAACTTGTAACAGAAAGCTTTGTAAGGGTTAATGTTGAAGAATTACCCATACATATCTTTTGCAAATAAAATAAAATTTAAAAAAAAAAGATCCTGCAAGTTTTAGGTAAGGTTCCCGAAAATGCTTTGAATAGACATGACTTCTTTCTCTCTCCCCCCTTTCTTTTTCCATCTTTTATCAAGGATGAACTAGGAAAGAATTTGATTTTGAAAAGTCAAACATTATTAAAGCTTATAATTTGACAGAACCTTTCACTGTTTAATTTCCATATTGTCTAGGGCATTGCTTTTCTTGTTAGTAAATTTTAATTTAAATTTCTTCCTTTTCTCATTTCCTTTTAAAATGAAGCTATAGCATGTGTTGCTAATGTTTGCCTTGTATGTGTGTGTGTAAACAGTATAAAAGTATGTTTACAAATTATATTTTACCCCATAAATTGTCCAGGTCTGATCAAAAGCCCTTTGCTGTTAGAATGCTATAACTACATAAAACATTAAACTTGTGTTATCAAAAAAAAAAAAAAAAGAGTGGAAGCTCCTTAAGAGAGGAGACTAGTTTGCTTGGAAGGTTTTTGTATCCTATGTATCACACATAGTAAACATTTAATAAATATGCTTTTTCATTCATTCACTAAGCATACAAAATATGCATGATAATTGTAGATACATATAAAATTTAGAAAACCCTCATGAAGCTTAGTCTCCTTAAGGAGATATGACACGTGAATGGGAAAGTAAGAGATGATGAAGACAAAGATCTTATCCAATTAACTGCTATCCTGATTCCAATAGCCAATAACCAATCTGATTCCCAGGCTCTTCCATCCCTTCAAATGACAGAGTAAGGATTTTCAATGGTGAACATCAGTTCACTTCATTTGGTGAACTTCACAGAAGGGTTCATAGGTTAATGAATTTTAAAACTGAGAGCAATTTTAGAGATCATCAAACCAAGCCCTTCATTTTGCAGATGAGGAAACTGGAGCCCAGAGGAGTGCATTGCATAAAGTCACAAAAGCACTTAATGACATGGTCACCCAGGACTTCTAACTCCCAAGAAAATGATCTTTCCTTCATTGTGTTGTCTCCCCAGATCCTGAATGAACAGTGTGATTAGACAGCTAGATAGTATAGCAGACAGAGCACAGGTCCTGGAGTCAGGAAATCTTGAGTTCAAAACTATTCTCAGACATTTACTCACTATATGACCCCTGGGCAAGTCCTTAACCTCAGTTCCCTCACTTGTAAAATAGGGGTAATAATGATACCCACCTCCCAGGGTTGTTGTGAGAATCAAATGAGTTAATAATTGTAAAAAATGGCCTAGCACATGGTAAATGTTATATAAGTATTATATAATAATAATAATAATAATAATAATAATACAATGATTATTTCATGAAAACACTAAGAAAATGCATTAGCATATTATCTCTCTATTCACCTGTAAGACTACCAATATGCCACTTTATCTGCAGAAATTTTGCCTTAAAAGTTCATTTGTGGGGCAGCTAAGTGATGCAGTGAATAGAGCACCAGCCCTGAAGTCAGGAGATCCTGAGTTCAAATCCAGACTCAAGAAACTTAACACTTCCTAGCTGTGTGACCTTGGGCAAGTCACTTAACCCCAATTGCCTTAGCAACAATCAATCAATCAATCAATCAATCAATAATAGTTCATTTGTATTAACAAAGGACAAGTCTCCTCCAGAAGCAGGAGGTGTGCCAAATCAGGCAAACCTGGGTTTAAATTTCACCTCAGATACTTATTAGCTGTGTGGCCTTGAAGAAATAACATAACTGAACTGTGCCACGAAATGATAACTCGAATGACCCCCAAGATGCATTATCCTATGGTCTACGATCCTATCAAACCCCCTTCCACTACTAATCTCCAAATACCTCTCCCACCTGAATGGCAACTCATTAATCTGTGGTCAGACTGAGGCATTAAAAAACCACCCTTCAATTAAATTCCAAAAACATACTGATGCTCCCCATCATGCATCCCAGGGCTTTAAGTTATATAGGATCCCCTTGGATACCATTCGATCTTACAGTCTTTCACCATAGCTTGCTCAGCATTAGTGGGTATTTGAGATGGAAGTTGGAGACAGAGGAAAGGACAATCTATGTTCTGGATCTACTGTTCCCTTAGGAAAATCCCAGAATCATTCCCAGCTGCCTAAGCTGTCCGGTCATTCCCTCTGTATTTCTGTCTTCCCTGATTTCAATGTGGCCTTCTTCTGCAGAATCACTCTGGAACATCCATAGACCCCTGTAGTGTAATCGCCCTGGAACATCCTTCTGCCAGGCTGGCCCCACTCTCCCAGCGTGAGATTGCTCCTGGGACCTCCATTTTTAGGAGAACAAGCTTTGCTGTCCTCCACCTGTGCCAGATATCTCCACACCTTCTTTTTCCAGCTCCCTTTATTGTGACCCTCCTTAGATTGTAAGCACTTTGTGGGTGAGACTCTGCCCTTTTGTTTTTGTAAACAAATTTGGAAGTTTCCTTTTTGTATTTCCTTTTATTTATTTACAATTAATTTGTAAACCCTATGCTTAGCATAGTGCCTGGCAAGAAATACTTCTTGCCTTCCTTCCATTCATATTCATTCTCACATCATTTCCTTGTTCATCATCAAGTGCCAAATTCACTGTTCAGGCTTACACTTTCAGTTACCTCCACTTAACTCTCTGAGCTTCTGAGAACATATCATCTCTATAGAATCGTGCCTCAGTTTCCCTGAATTGTTCTGCTTCAGTTTCCCTGGTGACAACCCCCCTTTCCTGGCCATTAGGACTGAGATAATTAGGGCTGCAGAGCTCTGGCCACTCTGGCATTCCAGAGTCATAAAACTCCAGATGGCTTATCTAGAACCCCTGGTTATCTTCTGCCTCAGACTGCCTGTCTACTGCTAGATCATCTTCTTCACCCCCAACCTGTCAGAATTAAAAAGTGATGGTCCTTCCTGGAGTGTCCACTCACCCAGTGCTCTGCCCACCCCACCCCTTGCGTTTGTTTCCCTGACCACTAGAGCCCTATAAAAGTCTTTTTTATATGGTTGGATGCTTTGACATAAGAGTCCCATCCAAGCTGGCTGGCTATGGATTTGCCAGTCCAACTTCTCCACTATTAAAATATTAAAAACCTCTAAGCTTTGTCTTGCCTCAGTTTCTTCGACATTACAATGGCTGAGATCAGTCTCCCAAAAACCCCTTATTATAGACCCCACTTTGAAGCTACTTCTTCATATTCTTCAAGTCAATCAGTCAACAAGCACTTATTAAACACCTACTATATTCCAGGAACCTAAACCACCAGGCAACCCCCATTCCTATAAATTATGAATAACTTGCTTCCTCTCTCCAGGAAAAAGGAGCCTAGGAGGAAATTTTCCTCAACAGGGCACACACTCTCTGAATCCCTTACCTAAGAACCTGGTCCTACTAGAGACATTTTGATAGATATTGTTGTTGACAAAAAAAAATAATAAACAACAGTCTCTCCCTTCACAGAACTTCTAATCTAACAAGGTAGATAAAATGTGCACAATGTGTTAACACAAAGTACAGGGTATCATGGGATAGTACAAGGTTGAACTGGCACCAATTCAAACCAGATCATGAAAGTTAACTGTTCAATTTTCAAGGTGAGCATTTACACCTTAAGGGCTTGATTTATTGCTTTGTTGATTGTCTAAGAAAGTGATGAAGAAAATAATAATGAAGATAAAACTTATATCATGTGTGTCTTTGTGTGTGTGTGTGTGTATGTGTGTGTGTGTGTGTGAAATCCATCTTAAAAGAAAAGATCACTTCTATCTTGGGGGAAGGGAAGTATCAATGTGGACTACATGGAAAACATGCAATTATAAATTTATTATTTCTTTTTTAAGAAATGGTACCTAAGCAAGCCCATAAAAGAAAGAAAGGATTTCAACGAGAAGAAAGAGAAATGAATAGGGAATATTTTAGACAGAAATGACAGGATGAGCAAATTGTTTCCTTTCCTGAGAACAGGTATGGTCATTCTGTAAATATTGAATGCAAGGGGTTGGTTGTGAGAAGGATGAAGGGAAGAGGAGAAAATAAGGTCCCTGGGTATCTTCATTAGAAGTCAAGTCCCAGAGAATGAGAGAAATAGGGATGAGAAAAGGAAGTTAGTGATTGAAAACATAAATCTTCTTGACTGTAATTTTTCTGACTGTGCAAAGTTCTGGCTTCCTGAAAGTGATGCCAGGTCAAGAGTTATAATGGCATTAAGCAAAAAGAATTCCTTACATTTGAGTGGAACTTTTTGTCTGTAAGTATTCTTTACTGTTTGAATGGAACAGAGGAACCTAAATCCTGAAATGGGTCCAAATGTCATAATGTCTCTGTGGGCTAGCTGGGTAGCCCAGCAGACAGAAGTATAGACCTAAAGTCACAAAGACCTTAGTTTAAATTTGGCCTCAGATACTTGCTATCTAGACTAATGGTGCAGTGTACAGAGTTCTGGACCTGGAGTCAGGAAAACTCATTTTCCTGAATTCAAATGTGACCTCACTTACTAGCTGTGTGACCTTGGGCAGGTAACTTAACCTTGTTTGCCTCAGTTTCCTCATCTGTAAGATGAGCTAGAGAAGGAAATAGCAAACTACTCTAGTTTCTCTACCAAGAAAACTCTAGGGGCAGCTAGATCCACAAGCAATGGATAAAGCACCATCTCTGGAGTCAAGAGGACCTGAATTCAACTCTGGCCTCAAACATTTACACTTACTAGGTGTGTGACCTTGAGCAAGTCACTTTACCCCAATTCCCTCATTCTTCCCCCCAAAAAAAGAAGAAAACTCTAAATGGGATCATGAGGAGTCAGACATTTGTGACTAAAAGATGATTGAACAGCAGCCTGCTATCTATGTGATCATCACTTAGACTCTCTCAGCCTCAGTTTCCTTATCTGTAAACTAGGAATAATTATAGTCTCTACACTCAGGGTTGTTGTTAGGATCAAATGAGATAGTTTTTTAAAGCATTTAACACAGTACCTGGCACATAGCTATATATAGCTCTTATATAAGAGCTTGCCTTGGGCTTTCAAATATTTAAAAACAATTATTATGTATCCACTAAGTCTTCTCTTTTGCAAGCTAAATATTCCTAATTGCTATAAATATTTTTCATATAACAGTTTCAAATCTCACCATTTCAGTGACTCTGCTGTAGACACACTAGTTTATTAAGGTTACTACTGAACACTCACTCAAAATAAGTTGGGACAATCATTTCTCTTACTTTGAGTACCATATTTCTAGAGGTGCCAGTGTATGACTGAAAGATAATGGGAGGGGCAGCTAGGTGGCACAGTGGATAGAGCACCAGCCCTGAAGTCAGGAGGACCTGAGTTCAAATATGGTCTCAGACACTTAACATGCCCTAGCTGTGTGACCCTGGACAAGTCACTTAACCTCAATTGCTCAAAAAGAAAAAAAAAAAAAGATAATGGGAGGGACCTAGGGGGAAAAAACAAACAAAAACAAAGGCCTACTGATGTATTGTTGGTAGAGTGATGAAAAAATTTTGGAAAGTGCTTTGAAATTATGCTAGAAAAATAATTAAATTGCTCTTATCCAGAGATGCCACTATTGGGTATATTCTCCAAAGATGCTATACACAAAAGAAGAGGTTTCATGTATACCAAAATGCTTAAAGCAACATGTTTGTTACTAATATAAAGCTAGAAACAAAGAAAATGCCCATAAAATAAGGAACAACTGAGCAAACTATTCTATTAATTCATATATCATTGTGATATATGAATTAATAGAATTTTGTTGTCCCATAAGAAACAACAAATACAAATAATTCAAAGAAACTCAGGAAAACTTTTATGAAGCAATACTGAATGGAGAAAGCAAAGCAAAGAAAATAATACATGCACTTATTATCTGTCACCCTGAGCAAGTCATTAAAACTTTTTTGCCTCAGTTTCCTTATCTGTAAAATAGGGATGATAATAGCACCTATCTCTAACAATAATTATAAAGTGCTTAGTACAGTGCCTGGAACATAGTAAGTGCAACTAGTAAGTACTTTTAATAAATGCCTTTTCATTTTTGTATTCATTCATTCATTTCCCAGAGAAGAATTGTGCTAATTTTGTGAGTCCTAGAGGGTAAAATTACAGTTCTGAACAGGAGTATGGATTTAGTGTCTTACAAATCTTATATGCCTTCTAAAAAGTCTTGATTTTTCACTTGGTGCCCCTATATCTGAGAGCAGAATTGCCTCTTTTGAAGCTTTCAGATCTTGGGAGGAGAGAGAAGAGAAATGTGACAGAACATCAAATGCCTGACAAGATGGCAGTTACATATATGAAGGGAAATGATAGCAGCAAAAACCACTTGGTAAATGGGCAACAGGCTCCTGGGGCTTTCTGGGGCGGACAAGTGTCAGTATTGTTTTCAGAAAAACTGCTTCAGGTGCCTTCTCTCAAGTCACAAGGAGGAAAAGCATGACAAAGTGACATCCTGAGTGTTCACAGAAGCAAAAGGATCTTCACCTAGTACAAAACCACTTCAATTACTTAGAGTTGCACAGGACTGAACTCCAAGGAATTGCACTCACTGTTGGTTGTCTGCTCGTTAGTAGCACTGGTTGACAACGGCTCAAACTGATCCTAGTCAACCTTGGCCATTGGACTTACAAATCTGACCTCTTTAAAAAGAGAAGTGGGAGTAGGAAGAGACTAAATCATTAAACTTATATTTATATATTGCTCTGTAGTTGCAAAAACACTTTGAGCAGTAGTACGATGCTAGGAACTGAGCATAGGATAAAGACTTGGAGTGCCTAGATTCAAACCCTGCTTCTACTATTTGCTACTTATAAAATATTGGGAAAGCCCTTCAATTTCCCCAGCCCTCAGTTCCCTCACTTATAAAATAAGAGGTTCAACCAAATCATTTCTAAGATAGCTTCCAATTCTAAATCCCATGCTGCATCAGCCTTTCCTGATTCCCTTAAAGTTAGCACCTTCCCTTTAATGATTATCTCCAATTTAACCTGCATACCTCTTATTTGCACATATTGTTTTCACATTGTCTCTACTATGAGCCTGTGAGTTCCTTTTGCCTATCTCTGTAGTCCAGAGTTCAGCATAGTTGTTTGCAAATAGAAGGCATTTAATAAATGTTTATTTGATTGGTCAACTATTTCATTTGAGTTTTAACACACCCCTGGTCTAGACTCCAAGCTTCATAAGAAGTAACCATTCTAGGCCATTCTATCTCTCATGGTGTGAGCACTTTGCTCTACACACAATAGTAAATAAATAAACCTTTATTGAAATAAATTTAATTTCTCATTTATTGAGTTTCCAATGGTGAAATACTCAATGTTAAACATAGGCTTCTATGCAGAGTAGGTGCTTAATAAATATTTGTTAATGGTAGATAAATGGATGGATGAATGGACAGATAGACAGAGAGACATGCACATAGACAGACAAAAAGGACATTTTTTTGTTTATTTTTTTCCACTTAAAAGTATTTTTCCCAAATAATGCAATGACAGTTTTCAACATTCGCCTTTGCAAAACTTTGTGTTCCAAATTTTTCTCCCTTTCTCCCTTGCCTTCCCTCTCCCCAAGACAGCAAGCAAACTGATATAGATTAAACATGTGCGGTTCTTGAAAACATATTTCCATATTTGGAAAAAGAAAGAAAGAAAGAAAGAAAGAAAGAAAGAAAGAAAGAAAGAAA
>JAJPUD010000380.1:461895-476925 GCA_023553655.1 Myrmecobius fasciatus | reverse complement strand
AAGAAAGAAAGAAAGAAAGAAAGAAAGAAAGAAAGAAAGAAAGAAAGGCAAAGAACCCACATTTTAATGAGGGAGATAAAATGCAAATAAGTATGTAAATATGTAAACAACTATGTACAAGCAAGCTTCATACTGCATAAATTTTTAGGGAAGGCACTAGACTGGAGTCTAGGAAGAATATCCTTCAAAAAGTGGGATTTGAATACTCTTGGAGGAAGCTAGGAAGCTTCCTCAGACTTGAGCTATTTAAATCTAACTTTTATTATTAACTAATCATATGATCTTGGACCACTAACACCTTTCCAGTCCTCAGTTCCTCATCTGTTGAATGAGGGGGTCAGGTTAGATGTTCTCTAAAGACCCTTCTAGTTTTTGAAGTTTTAAGAGTCTTAATGTTTTCCTGTGTTCTGATAATTGAAAAAAAAATACTCTTCTGATTCTTGCAGCATTCTTAAGTCATACACGCATAGCAAACTCCTATTTCAACAAACATTTATAAAGTGTCTATTATCTGCAAGAGCCTGTGCTGAAACCTGATTTCAAAAAAACCTGGAAAGACTTACATGAATTAATGCAGAGTAAAGTGAGCAGAACCAAGAGAACATTGTATACAGTAATAAGATTATGTGATGATCAACTGTGATGGATTTGGCTCTCTTCAATAATTCAATAGCAATTCCAATAGACTCAGAATAGAAAAACGACAGCTGTGTCCAGGGAGATAACTATGGAGACTAAATGTGGATCAAAATATAGTGTTTTCACCTTTTTGTTTGTTTGTTTTCTTTCTTGTGGTTTTTTGTCCCTTTTGGTCGGATTTTTCATGCACATGTCAAATATGTAAATATGTTTAAAAGAATTGCACATATTTAACTTATATCAGATTGCTGTGAAGGAAGGAGTTAAAAGAGGAAGGAGGAAAATTTGGAATACGAAATCTTACAAAAATGAATTTTGAAAATGATCTTTACATATATTTGGAAAAACAAAAAACTATTAAATTTTTTTAATTAAAAAGAGCTTGTAATAGGTAATAGGAAAATAAAAACACAATTCCTGCCCTCGAAGAGCTTTCAATCTAACAGCAAAGATAAATTCTGTATACAAATACCTACAAAACTAGAATTCAAAAATGAAGAAGAAATGCAAAGTACTAAGGGAATTCAGAGACTTCAGCTCTCAGTTATTAGGTCATCCAATTCCATATCCACCCCCCTTGGGCAATCTGCTTCTGAAACAGAAATCTGAAGGGAGTTCAGATACATTAGATAGAATCTAATTTTTATTTAGCTTTTTATCATTGCTCATTCCACTGGTATATTCTACTGAGGAGTAAAAAAAGGTCATAGTACTCTCCTCATTTACCACCCACCCTCCAGTCCTCCATCTAATCTCATCCTCAAGCAAAAGCACTGCAGCTGCTCCAATTTGCAGATTCACATTCACTGTCAGCACAATATTTCTTCCCTTGCTCCAAGTTCCAGAACTCACTGCTCAAGCTCTCAAGTTCTGCACTCAGTTTCACTCTCTGGTTCTTTCAAATGATTCCTCCTTGCAGCTATAGACTCTCTTTCCACACTGTACTCAAAGTTTCTTACAAATCACTCCCTCTACATACTCGGTGGTCCAATACTAATGACTTATTAGCTGTTTCTCATACACAGGCTCCATCTCTCATCTCTGCATCTTTGCACTGGCTCATTCCCAAAATGTGCTTCCTGCTCAGCTCTGTCTCTTGTAATTTCTCTTTTCTTCCAGGTTCAGCAAAAGTGTCACCTTCCAAAGAAGGTCTTTTCTGCCCCTCCTCCAATTGCTAGAACCATTTCTACTAAAGTTTCCACATATCTGATTCACATGTGTCCTGTTTACATCTATTTATGTACATGTGATCACTTAATTTCTTTGAATCTCATGGAAATAACAATGCTTATCTTATCTACCTCACAAAATTTTGATGCTCACATGTGATAATGCAAGTATCAGCATTTAATAAACTATAAAATACCATAGAAATGTGGGCTATTGCAATTTTCCTGGGTTTAGGAAAAAGAAAAAAAGATCTTTCTACCTTGAAATGCAATTCCAGAGAGAAAGCTAATTGTGACTTTTTGGAAATAGTATAGCCTTCACACAAAACATATTTTATTTTCTCTAGTTTCTGGTAGAAAAGTTCTAGAGAAATAAAGCAACCAGGTGTCACAATGGAGACAGCACTACACTTGCAATCAGGATGACAAGTTCAAAGCAGATACTGTTTTGGTGACCCTGCCCAAATGTCTCTAACCCTCTGCCTGCCTCAGTTTCCTCCTCTGTAAAATGGGAGCAATACTTGCCCATAACTTCCAGAGTTGTCTTTTCCCAAACTTTAATATGCTATATAAACACTAGCTATTATCATTTTTTTAAATTTTATTTGCATAACATATGTGTGGGTAATTCTTCAACAATAACCCTTACATAGCTTTCTGTTACAAATTTTTTCCCCCCAACTCCCCACCCCTCCCCTAGATGTCAGGATATCCACTACATTTTAATTATGTTAAAATATTGGCAAATCGAATATATGTATACATATTTCCAAACTTATCATTGTTGTGCAAGAAAAATCTTATCTACACAAAAAATATATCAGATAAAGGAAACACAATGTAAGCAAACATCAGTCAAGGAGTATGAGAATGTTATGTTGTGGTCCACATTTCACATCCCTCTCTCTGGGTGTATATGGCTTTCTTCAGTGAACAATTGGAGGTGGTTTGAAACATTTCATTGTTGAAGAGAGCCATGTTAGCTATTATCATTTTGATTATGATTAAAAGACAGAATCTCAGAGTTGGAAGAGACTTCAGTGATCAGATGTCCTCCAGCACATGTCTGAACACAAATCCTTTCAACAGTTTTCCTGACAGGTGGTCATCCACAGCCCTTTTCTTCCAAGGAGAGAAAAACAATTACCTCAGAAGGTAGCTTTTGTATGACTCTTAATTGTTGGAGATTTTTCCCGACAGGACTTATAATCTCTTTGCAACTTTCACCCACTGCTTCTAGTTTTGACCTCTTGTGCCAACCAGAACAAAATCTAATTTCTCTTCCATGCCTTCCCTGTGAATACCTAAGAATAACTAGCATGTTTCTTCTAAGTCTTTTATTTTTCTAGTCCCTTCACTCAATCATAAATCCACAAGTTTCTAATCTAATTGTTTTCTATGGTAAAAGGATAAGGTGATATAAGGTAGAATTGAATAGAGGAAGACCAGACAGAGCAGGACAGAATAGAACACAATGAAAACTAAAGACCTTGAAGAAGATGAGCTCCAGGTTTTTCTGTATCTTCATTGCTTTCCTCTGGATGCTCTCCAGTGGGTGGAGCACAGGAAAATCTGAATTCAATTCTATACAAGATGCTTACTATCTGTCTCACTGTGGACAAGTTAATTACTGTCTCAGGTTTTTTTATTTAAAATATGAGCATGATAATAACTTTTACTTCGCCAATTTGCCCTGAGAATTGAATGAGAAAACATTTATATTAGTTTTACAAGATCTTAAAGTGCTTTACAAATGCTAGTAAAGTAAGAACAAATTATTATCAATGTCCTTTCTGAAGTGTGGTACCCAGAATTAGCTACTAACCTAGGTGACTAGATGACACAGTAGATAGAGCTCTGGGCCCAAAGTCAGGAAGACCTAAGTTCAATTCCCAGACACATTCTAGTTGTGTGACCTTGAGCAAGTCACTTAATCTCTGCCTCCATTTTCTCCAGTGTAAAATGGGAATAATAACAGAATTTATCTCGCAGGTTTTTTAATGAAGATTCAATGAGAAAATATTTGTAAACTATTTAGCACAATGCTTGGCATATAGTTGATTAATTGGTTGTTGTCCCTCATTCTCAAAGAGGACCAAAATGACATTACTATGTTAGTCAAGTTATAGTGTGTCCAACTGTGGCTGATTAGACCAATATGAGTTCAGAATGCTCTGCCACAAGTCAGATACAAATAGTCCACATGAACATTTGGGGTGGACTCTCTAACTTTGAGTGTCTTATATTTCTTCTGAGCTAGTTCAGTTTTGCTTTGCACAGTACCATATGCATATGATATTATATCATATCATGATATGATGAGGGCATATCATGCTGGGCGATCTTGTGCCAGTGTCTCCCATGACATACAATCAATTCTATTTTTTTTACTTTTATTAAAGCTTTTTATTTACAGATCATATGAGTAATTTTTCTACATTGACCTTTGCAAAATTTTCTGTTCCCAATTTTTCCCTCCTTCCTCCCATCCCCTCCCCTAGATGGCAAGTAATCTAATACATGTTAAATATGTTAAAATATATGATAAATCCAATATGTGTGTACATATCTATACAGTCATCTTGCTGCACAAGAAAAATCAGATCTAGAAAGAGAAAAAAAACCTAAGAAGGAAAACAAAATGCAAGCAAACATTCACAGAAAGCATTAAAATGCTATGTCATACAATCAATTCTAAAGTTCTTTAGAGAGGCCTTAAGAGTGTCCTTGTATTGTTTTTTCACCTTGTGAATGCTTGCCCTGTGTGAGTTCTCCACAAAATAGTCTTTCTTAAAATTTTTTTTAAGATTTATTTTGTTGAGGCAATTAGGGTTAAGTGACTTGCCCAGGATTACACAGTTAGGAAGTGTTAAGTGTCTGAGGTCAAATTTGAACTCAGGTCCTCCTGACTTCAGGGCTGATGCTCTATCCACTGCACCACCTAGCTGCCCCCAAGTAGCCTTTTTGCAAGGATATATTTAACCTTCAAACAATGTGGCCAGCCTAATGATGTAGCACTCTCTGCAATAGAGTTGGAAGGCTTGGCAGTTTAATTCAAGAAAGGACCTCAATGTCTGGTATTTTATCCTACCAGGTGATCTTCAAAATCTTTCTAAGATAATTCAAATGTAACAATTCGGGTTTCCTGACATGTTGCTGATATACGTTCCAGGTTTCACAGGCATACAACAATGGAGTCAATATAATGACTGTAGACCTTCAGTTTGGTTCTCAGTCTAAGGCCTCTTCTCTCCCACACTTTCCTTCAGAGCCTCCCAAACACTGAATTAGCTTTGACAATGCAGGTGCCAACCTCATTATCAATGTCTTATCAATTAATATCAATGTGGACAACCCTGGAAAACTGCCAAGGTAAGTGAATTTATCCACAGCACTTAAAACTTCTGTTATAACTGATGGTTCCACATATGGATGATATGGTCGATGGAATACCATAGGTTTTGTGGGTTTTTTGGTATTAAACCAAAGCAGCAGAGAATCAGTCTTTACTTTGATCCATCTCAGCTTCAGACTCTGCCTTGAATCACAATCATCTGCAAACAAAAACTCATACACCAACACTCCCTCCTTTTTAGTTTTTGGTTTGTAATTTTTCAAGTTGAAGAATTTATCATTGGTACAGTAGCTTACTTTGACATGTTCATCCTCATTGAAGGTATTTGAGAACATGGCTGAAAATATGCTAAAAACCATAAAAGCAAGAACATAGCCTTGTTTCACTCCAACGTCGCCATCACAAAATGTACTATATTGATGAACTGTTCTGGGTAACCAAATTTTGACATCATTTCCCATATGCCCTCACGACTGACTGTATCAAAGACCTTGGATCTGCAAACACTGTATGCAGACCTCTGTTCTGCTCCTGGTACTTTTTCCTGGAGTTATTGGACAGCAAACATCATATCAACTGTTCCTGAGCCTTTTCTGAAGCCATACTGGCTCTCACATAATTGACCTTCTTCCAGGTGTAGGATCAGCCTATAAAGGAGGATTTCAAGTGTTGCCAGCAATGATTAAGAGAGAGAGCCTCATTGTGATTATTGAATGACAATCTGTTCCCTTAAACTCTATAGAGATGAACAATGGAGACATCCTTAACTCCTGGGGTATAACCTCCTTTCAGTTAGCTATTATAAGATGATGCAAAATGCACTGCTATACACCAAATCTCTGAAAGCTACCCACTCCTTTTCTGCTCCATTGTTGACAACTGTGTATTGGCTCAACTTGCCATCCAAGTTAGCAACAAACTGTTCCCTCTTAGGGAATCCCTCTAATCTTTTGACTAATTCTTCTGGCAGTCTTTTTGCCTTGGGGATACCACTTTTGTTGAATATGAATATTTAGCTTGGAGAGAGTAAGTCTATGATCAGTAGCACTCTGCACCACACATTGCCTTTGTAACTCTCATATTGTGTCTCCCTAATTCTCCTTACTATCACATAGTCAATTAAATGCCAACATTTGCTTGCTTGCTTCCTTCCTTCCAATATATATGGTGAGCAGAATAAATATTGCAGAAGTTTTTGTACATTTTTGTCTGTTTTGACTACAGGGTGGGATTGCTGCCTACTGTGGTAATCAGGTCAGGGTTGGGTGAGCAGACAATTTTAGGGCACCTTTTCTAGCTTTTTCCTTATACTTAGAGTAGTATGATCCTTAAAATGCTACTCAGATACCCAGGGTGCTGCCAAACAACTCTATGCCCTGGACTATCTGTGTGCAAGGTTGTGACTACAGCTCCCAGTATAACCACATCTGTGTTTTGGTCATCACCTGTCACACTAGCACTTCGAGGTAGGGAGAAATGGTAAAATGGTATGAGTGATGTCTTTTGAATCATGTGTAAGTTGGATTTAAGTGAGTCAGAATTACAGAAAGTCATTAGCCTCATTCTCTCTTCCAAAGTCATCATTGTCTAGTGGTAGGACACAGTCAAGACAACTGGTGATGGCTCAGATGCAGTGGATGAGTTTGGTGTCTTTGATGTCTAATCAATTTCTAAGCACTCCATAGTTCCTACTTCATCTGCCTTCACAGCCATTAGCAGATTGCTCTCATCTGTTCATTCCACCAGGTAAAGTCTTCAGCTGCTTCAGATGTTTTCCCTAACTCACTGTAAAGTTTGAGTCACCTTCAGTTACCCTCAACTTTGTTTAACCCATCTGCCAAAATAGTTTACTAGGCTATGGTTACTGTGCATGTCACAGCTTCTTGGAAATACAGGTGAGAGTTAGGTGAATCAGATGGATAATAAAGGGGGAAAGCAACCCTAAAAAGGGTGCAGCAATCCTGATACCAGAGGTACTAGTATGAATACAACCCATACTCCAGTACATAGTAAGTGCTTAATAATGTTTATTTCCTTCTTTTCCCCAACATTAAACACAAAGCTTCTGATAAAGTCTAACACTGTGGCTTTCTCAATCTGATTAAAGATTCTATTAGCATTTTTGATTGCCATGCCACACTGCTGACTCCTGTTGAGCTTTATGTCCATTAACATTAAAAACATTAAAAAGATCCCCAGATTTTTTAAGACCAATAGTGATCTAATTATACTTCCTTTTATTTGTATACTTACATAATATCTGGCTCAAGATAAACAAAAGCTTTAAAAAAGTATTGAATTGAATTTAAACTGATTTTTTGACTCCAAGTATAAGGCTTTTCATATGTATCTTTCAAATTTTATCTCATTTTTACAATGTTAAAATAATGGTCTACCAAAAAGCAGCATGTGGCATATTTTCCCTCACAGTCTTTCTTTAGAACGTTCCACTAAGAGTTGTTTTGGCTTTGCCTTGCCCTAGTACTTTGATTCTGGACTCAGTTTTTTCCTGAGTCCCTTGAGAAAGTTGCACTAATTGATTTCCAAGGCCCCTTCTAACTCTGAAATAATGTTATTATTTTTTCTTATGTGGTAGTCCTGTAGTAGAAGAGGGCTTATCTTAGGGAATGTTGGTTCAATATCCCAGGAGAAAGTGTTTGTGAATCCTATGGAGCCCAGAGCCTTAGGAAATAAAAGCCACTAAACTCTCTGCCTAATAATTGTTTTGGCCCTGCAACCAGTCTCAGGACCATGGACAGCAATTTTCCAGCATGTCTAAGTGATTTTAAAAAAGCATAAGGCTTTAACAAAAATAAAACAAAAGGCGTTTTTGTCACTGGCTAACTGTGTGACCATGGCACTCTCTCACTGGGCTCCCTCCCAGTAGTCCAGTGAGGAAGATGAAGATGATCAAGGAAGTGTAGGAAGGAGTTACAGTCAAGAGACCTAGTTTTGAATCTTGGTTTCATCATTTATAAGCTCCATATTCATAGGCAAATTATTTTATCTGGGGCACAGGTTCCTCACCTATAAAATAAGGATAATCATACATTTTACATGTGACTCAGATTGTCATTGGAAAAAATGCTTTGTAAACCTTGAGGTACTATAGAAATGTTGGCTGTTACCATCATCATTATTATCTCTGAGTTCTCACCTAGCTCTGGCATCCTAAGTGCTTACTTATTAACACATATCAAGAGCTTTGAATATCAAAAAGCTTATAGTTACACTACTACTTTATACAGTAAATCATTAATTTATGGAACTAGTTACCCAAGATAATTTAAGTTAAAAAATAGGGACAATACATGAAAGGTTTAGATAACAAACAATAGATACATAATTGATCATTAAAAGAAACTAACTTATTAATTTTATTAAGAATTAAACTGATGTTGTGAACATCAGAAATTAGTAGTATCATGCCTTAATTGGGGGGAGAATAGGGAAATAGATGGGGATAAGGGAGCAACAATGGGGCAGGGGTATGCTAGTAAATATTTGATAACAGCTTCTCAAAAAAAAGCTACATATAATGCACAGTTTACTCTGTACTCTTAACATCACGTTCTTGAGTCCATCAACAAAACAATAATCAAGCCCTGATTTGTAGAATTTTTCATCTCTGAGATGAAATGAAAAATCTCACAATGAAAATTTAACAATTTTCTCATCAGTCAATATGAACTAGCTTCAGCATACCCATGAGTCCACAGAATGTCCAACTCCAGGTTTGGTAGTGTTGGGGGAAAGAGTAGTTAGATCCTAACTTTAATGAGGGGTCTCTAAAATCTAGGTTGCTGAAAATGCCAAAATTGTTGGTGCCACAATGTGGCTTAAAGAATCAATTCTCTGGGGCAGCTATCCAGTGGCATAGTGGATAGACCACCAGCTCTGGAGTCAGAAGGACCTGACTTCAAATCCAGCCTTATAAACCTAAAAACTTGCTAGTTGTGTGACCCTGGAAAGTCACTTAATCCCAATTGCCTTGGATTTGCAAGAAAGAAGGAAAGAAAGGAGAGAAAGAGGAAAAGGGGGAAAGAGAGGGGAAGATTATTTCATAGGATTATTTTTATGTGACTTAGAACTCTAAGAGCACTTATAGTTCATTTGCTCCCACCCCTTCATTTTACAGATACAAAATGATTTGGAGTCAGGGAATGCACTAGGATGTAAAGTGATTAGGAAGGATATCATGTAGGAGATGGTGCTGAATCTACACCTTCAAGGAAGTCAGGGATTCTGAGAGAGAAAGGTGAGAAGAGTACATTCTGACCATAGGGAGAACCAATGCAAAGCCCAGAGGTGAGAGATAACGTACCATAATATGAAAGATAAGGAACAGCAAAAAGGCCAATCTGATAAGCCTTCCATGTGCATGGAGGACAGAAGTGTGAAATATGTCCAGAAAGGTAGTTTGAGTCCAATTTGTGAAAGGTTTAAATGTCGATCAGAAAAGGTCATATTTTCTCCTGTAGGCAATAGGGAGAAAGTATAGTTCATAAAATAGGGGAAAGATATTTCTAATTTGTAGTTTAGGAAATCAATTTGACATCTGTGTGAAGGATAAATTGGAGAAGTCAGACTGAGGCAGAGAAATCAAATAAGAGGCAACCACAATAGTCCAGGCAAAAGATGAGGAGGGCCTGAGCCAAGGTGAGTTATTAAGCTTAGGGAGTGAAAGGGACAATGCAAGAGAAGCTGTGGTTGACAATATTTGGCAACATATTGGCTGTGCAAAGTAAATGAGAGAGGGGAGTTAAGGCTTTTGGGATGGGATGGAATGAGATAGAATGAGAAGTAATGTGATATGGCACAATGAGATGGAATAAAGAATATATTTAAGGGTTTTGCTTTGGAAGGGAGAGGAGTCACCTACTTATTAGAGATTGGAGTAAAAGAAAAAAGAATAGAAGATGATGCCAGAAGGTTGTGAGATAAAGAGAAAGAGGAGAAAATCCATGGCAATCATCTATTTTCTCAGTAAAATATGAGGCAGTGGCCTTAGCTGAGAAAGTAAGTAGTATGGGTGTTGTGGAAAATTTCAAGAAAGAAGACTAAATTTGGAACAACTTCTTAAAGAGCAGAATAGGTGAGATGGGTGAAAAACTACCTTTGACACACACTAGCTGCGTGACAAGAACCTCATTTTTCTCATCTATTAAATGGGAATCATAATGTCAGGAGTTAGTATGAGTATAAAATTAGATAACATTTATGAAGTTTCACAAATTCCAGCTACTTTAAGTGGCAAAAATTTGAACCAGATATCTGATGTTAAATCCATTATTCATTCCACTGTATTCCATGGTTTCATGATAGCCCAGACTGACATCATCTGTTCTGTTTCTTAGCCATGTTTCAACTAAAAACACTGCTGCCTCCAACTTTTAATTAAGCTCACTGCTTTAAAGTATTTTTGCCATTTGCTACACATTATTCTAGGATCTCACATTAACCCACAAAAAGGCTGAAGGCAGCAAAGTGTCATCAGTAACGTCAAAACAAAACAACTTGGTACATATAACAGAAAAGGGCTGACATGGAATGAAATTGAAGGGGGCCACTGTTCTGATTGCAGAAAACTGCTAACAAAGCTTGTAAACTACATTCAATGGCTAAGTTGCACTACAATAAAATACAGTCCTCTATAGTGTGTCAGTTTCCTGAGATCCCTCCCTTTCCTAATGCATAGGTACAGCCATCTTACCCCTTTGTCCCTTCGTCAATACATTATAGCAGTGCCCTATTACCTCTAAGAACAAATATAAACTGATCTGTTGTTCAGTTGTTCAGCAATTCCCAACTTTGTGACCCCATTTAGGGTTTTCTGGACAGAGATATTAGAATGGTTTGTCATTTCTTTCTCCAGTTAATTTTAGAGATAAGAAAACTCAGGCAGACAAGGTGACGTGACTTGTTCAGAATCACACAGTCAGTATTTGGTATTGGATTTGAAATCAGGAAGAGGAGTCTTCCTAACTTAAGTCCCAACATTCTACCCAACTGTACCACCTAGTTGTCCTATAAGATCATCTATTTGACTTTTAAAGATCTTTACAATCTGGCTTTTACCTGACTTTTCAGTCTTTTGACACATTACTCTCTTGCACACACTCAATTTACTTTCCTCCACATGATTCTCCATCTCTCATCTCAATGCCTTAGTACTGGCAATACCTGGAACACTACCTCAGCTCATCAGCATCATTTCTTTGAGACCCTAGCTCCTTCAGCTCAGGTACCACTTCCTCTAGAAGGCATCCCCTGGCTTCTCCGGTCAAGACCTTCCTCTAAATAAATACTTGTTGGCTAACTAATGGTTATAAAAGCAAAGAACTCTAGAGAAATTAAAAGTGGTTTAGAGATCATGTAGCACAATCATCTCATTTCAGAGATGAGGAAATGAAGATCCAGGTTAAAGTGTTTACACAATGCAGATACCACTTCCTTGAACAACTGCTTCCTACCTTCATGCCTTCACATAACCCATCCCCATGCCTGAGATACATTCCCTATCTACCTCTGATTCTTCAAACCCAAATTTTATTTCAAGCTCAGCTGAAGCATCACCTTCTACAAGAGGTTTTTTTCTGATACTAGCAATCAGGTGCTAGCAATGTGATGCAGCCCCTAGGAATATGTCTTCCCTTAGTCTATCTTGCCTTTGCTTACCTTACCTGGCCAGAGCTCTGAGTCCAAAAGATTGCTGGCTGTCAGATAACAGGCAGCTACTAATCAATGATAACAGGATGCTTGGAGCTAATGAATATTAATAATGAGATACTCAAAGTTGCTGCAGGGGCAATACAAAATTGGATGCCCAACACTTCACCTAATGATGTTTGAACCCTAAAAACACACCTTCAGAAGGTTCCTCCCCCACACTTATGAGATCTGCCTGGACAACTATGTGTAGGGAACCTCTGCACAAAGAACCTGATCACTCCTCAACTCCACCTCAAACCCATAAAATTAGCATGCCAGAGACATGAAGCACTTGCTTTCTCTCACTTTTCCCTATAAATTTCCTTACTCTATGCTATCTTCCTCTTTTTGGGAATTTAGCCCACTTTAATTGTCATTATAATCATAATAAACTTTGCTTTTTTACTGAGAGATGGATCAGAGCCTGTAAGTTCTTTGGAGACATCTCACAACCCTGGTCTGTAATCTAAAAAACATGGGTTTTTTCTATTTTGGGGTACCTTTCATCCCCCAAAGATATCTTGTAATTATTTTGTACATATTTTGCATGCATATATATGTACTATATATAAGCTTCTTGTGGGCAGGAACAGCTCAGATTTTTGCTAGAATCTAGATCAGGTCCTGGGGTAAAGTAGAAGTTTAATACTTACAGGGACATAGATGAATGGATGGAAAGTTGAATGCATGTATTGCTAAATGGCACCAATTGCTCCTATTTCAAATATTCCAAGAGCACTCTTTCCAGACCTCTGTTTTGTCTTAATCCCATGCTCCTTTGGGTCATACTTATTTATATATGTCATGGCCTCCAAAGTGGAAGGCAAGTTCCTTGGAGACAGAGACTAGGACATTTTTTACCTTAAAACCCCAAGAGGCAAGCATAAGGCAGTAAATAAATATTTATTTTTATTCAAAAGTATAACCCAAGGTCACACAATGTATTCATGTAAGATGTGGGCCCTGCATCATAGAAATCTTGATACCAACTCAGGTTCTTTTTCCTTGTATCATTTGGCCTCTTCCCCAGATGGAAATTATGCTTTCTAAGCCTTAACTTTGAACTCCCTAGAAAGATATCATGGCCTTGTAGAAACAGTATTAGAAAGGCTGAACTTGTAATCTGCTCCTTCCCCACAAAAATGGCTGTTATGTCATTTTTGAAATGGGGGTTCATAATATATGTACATGGTCTTTCTCCCAAGGGTCAGTGTGAGAAAATTACATGAGATAAATTTAACAAAATATTTTGTAAACTTTATAGTTTACAATTCAATGAAATAACAAGTGAAATCATTTTGTCACCATAAGGAAAGGGTGATCTAAGTGTAAATTCCTATTATGACAGTACAAATTCTGTAAAAATGTAAATAATGTTGGGTTCACTTTGTGGACATCTATCAGTGTGGTATGATGGCTGGAAGCTGTCATTCCAAACTGCTACACTCTCCATTCCTCCTGTGTCATTCCTTTGAATATTACTTGAACATCCACAGATGGGTCCACCAGTCAGAAAACAAACCCATCTTCAGTTATTACATATATAGCAGACCCTTGAACTCAAGCTCATTTTCCTCCTCAACAATCCATTAAGGAATCCATTGGGTAAGAGGATGAGACTGAAAGCATGTGGGTGAGCATCAGCCTGGAGCAAGGTTATTGAAAGCACTTAAACTAGTCACCTTTTAAAGTGACCTCATTATTTTTGTTGAAGACAGGTCAGATGTCAGCCCAAGGAAAAAGTCAAGAAGGGTTTGGATGCAGCAGCATAAATAGATGGAGAGGGAGGAAGATAAGCTCTGTACACGGGCAGAAAAGGGGAAGTGATGGGCCATGGAGACTAGAGAGAGGAGATTCAGGACCCACTTGTACCTAGTTAATTAAGAAATTCACTATACAAGGACAAATCGCTGCCCTTGTGCGGCTCAGATTCCACTTATTTTTCATCATATTGAAAAATCCTTGCAGTGCTCCCCAACCATGATTGTAACAAAGGCATTTGGCAATAATAGAAATACTGACAGGATAATATTGAGGAAAGCAGAGTAGTGTCTAGAATCTTAGCATCCTGACTTTGAGAGTGCTTTACTTCCTATATTTCTTTCCTTCAGTGCCTAGAACAAGGTCTCACAAGTGTCGGAGCCTTAAGCAATTTTGGATTGTATTGAATCAAAAAGAAAAAAACAAAAGAAAATTGGAAGAAAGTTAAAAAACTAGAAGCAAAGCAACGTGGAGACAGACCCTAAGCGAGCCTCAAGGATGTACTGGAGATCAGGATCAGGGGCCTGACTTCATCTAGAATTCCAGTGGGGTTTCATAGAATAATATAGCTTTGTTTACCTGTGGCCTGGATATGGCCACCCCTGCCCCCAGGACCCATTTCTTAGCTTCAGCTTGACTTATTTATTTGCCTTGACTTATTTGTGCATATACAATCACAAATCTGCCAGGATGCAAACTTTAGGAGGGCAAATACCGTTTTCTCTTTAATACAGAACCTGCCATTTTTTTTCCAGACCTGTGATTTCACTGTTATGAAGAACTTCCAGTGGGAAACTTCCTCTATCAGTGTAGTCCAGCAACTGGTCTGCGATGTATGGGCTTCGAGTTGCCTGAGGTGCTGAGAACTACAGTAAGGGGCAGGCAGTTCTATGTATCAGAGTGTCCTGCTCCAGAGCAACATTGGTCTCCTTATGTGGAGGGCACCTGCTCCTCCATGGCCATATGTCAGTCATTTTGCCACTCTCTGGGTCTCTGAGGACTGAATCCCCTCATTTCCAAAGTGTACCATCTTCTCCCTTGGGGTCCCCTGTCCTGATTAATGAATGTTTCACATGGACTACCATGTTCAGGTCAGCTCCAGCCATGTTTTGCTTTACATTGTGATGAATGAAAAGTTCAAGAGCACAATTTCTGGATAATTAATCATTTTATTAATGATAAATAATGAATACTTAATAAAAGGATGGTCATTTGGCTTTCTCAAACCAAAGATTCCCTCGTGATGCTTATATATCCTCATAAGAGTGTGTTCCCATCAGACAACAATTAGCTCTTATTGTTTAACAATTAATGAGAGAACGTATATTATAAAGAAAGGTGACAATCCTAATAAGGAGCTGGGGGACTACCTCCAGTCTCAGGCAATCTAGTCAA
>JAJPUD010000380.1:444116-461885 GCA_023553655.1 Myrmecobius fasciatus | reverse complement strand
TAATAACTGGTTATTAATATGAGAGAAATGGTCATTTCTCTCAACTTCTTGAACAACTTTTAACCAGTTATATTTATATAGTCTGCTGACTTCCCCCATTTCCTAGTTCTAGAACCATAACAAAGTCAGTCATTTCTATCAGAAAAGATCTGTCAACCTATCTTACCTGTTACTGTTCCAAATCAAAACATCCAATACTGGTGACTACTCCCTTAGAAATATCCTTTTCTTTCCCTTATTAATGAATAAACTCCTTAAAGTCTGAATCTGTGTTAATTCTTGTATCCTATGCTGAGTGAAATGAGCAGAGCCAGGAGATCATTATACACAGCAACAACAGTACTATATGACGATCAATTCTGATGGACATGGCTCTCTTCAACAATGAAATGTTTCAAACCACCTCCAATTGTTCACTGAAGAGAGCCATATACACCCAGAGAGAGGGATGCGAAATGTGGACCACAACATAACATTCTCATACTCCTTGATTGATGTTTGCTTACATTGTGTTTCCTTTATCTGATATATCGTTTGTGTAGATAAGATTTTTCTTGCACACCAATGATAAGTTTGGAAATATGTATACATATATTCGATTTGCCAATATTTTAACATAATTAACATGTAGTGGATATCCTGCCATCTAGGGGGAGGGGTGGGGAGTTGGGGGGAAAAATTTGTAACGGAAAACTATGTAAGGGTTATTGTTGAAGAATTACCCACACATATGTTATTCAAATAAAATAAAAATTTAAAAAAAAAAAAAAAATTCTTGTATCCTAGCACTTAACACATTGCTAGACATATAGTTGGAAATTAGTAAATATTTTTTCATTAATTCATTCATATATGTGGTGTGGTATGCTAGACATACATGTAGTATTCAAACATGTGGCATTAGAAATGTACAAATAAAAAGATTTGCTGCTTTTGTAGTTGAGTCATTTTAGTCATGTCTGACTCTCCATGACCACATTTGGGATCGTCTTGACAAAAATACTGGATGGTTTGCCATTTTTCTCTCATTTTACACATGAGAAAACTGAAGCAAAAAGGGTTGCAACTTGTCAGCATCATACAGCTAATGTTAAATGACAGATTTGAAGTCATGAAAATGAATCAATCTAGCACTCTATTCACTGTTTGAGTAGAAACATACTATTTTTCCTTTTCTTTCTTTCTTTCTTTCTTTTTTTTTTTTTTTTTTTTTTTTTTTTTTTTTTTTTTTTTTTTTGCTGAGGCAATTAGGGTTAAGTGACTTGCCCAGGATCACACAGCTAGGAAGTGTTAAGTATCCGAGATTGGATTGCAATTTGGGTCCTCCTGATTCCAGGACCAGCTTTATCCCCTGCGCCATCTCGATGTCCCAACATACTTTAAAAATGGGGAGATGATTAAGGATGACTGGAGAAGATGGCATTTAAGATAGAGTTTAAAGGATAGAAAAGAATTTAAAATTTGGAAGAAAAGATACCATTTTGAGCAAGATGACTGAAATGACTTCAAGCATAGTATGGGGAGGTAAGTGACATGAGGAAAGGTTGGAAAGTAGGGTGGTACCATCTTGTAGAACTCCCTGAATGCCATAACAAGAGATTATATGAAGCCATTTAATAATTAATTCCATGTTAAGAAGTGAATGATATGCTTATTTCTACCCAGGACAAAAATTACTCTGGCAGCAACAAGAAGGGTAATAAATTAGAGCATGGAGTGAAAATACAAGCAAACTTATTAAGAGTCTAAGGTACGATAGACCTGGCAGATGGTGATAGGGAGGCTAATGCAAGTAACAATAGAGAGAATAAGGTACAAATGACAGATATCTTAGAAGTGAAATTTGCAGGGTTGAGTAAGTAATCAGAGTTTTTAACTAATTTTTTTCTGACATTAACAAACATCAATTAAAATAAGCATTTCTGTAAACATAGTAGTGAGAGAAACAAAAAGAGAAAATTATACAGTAAATTGTGAATCACTATTGTGTTTTGCTTGCTTTTCTTTTTAAGTACATAAAAAATTCTGCATGTAATTTTAAATCTGCTCTGCTTGTCTGCAATTCCTTCTGGCCTGCCTTCTGTTCTTTTTGGTATATGTATATATATTTTTTAAATCTCAGTGACTCTCTTTTCTTTCCTTTTTGAGGTTCTTTTTGAAAGATGTAAGAAGGACTCTATCCTTACTTCCCTTTTCTTTTAATTAAGAAACCTTTATAACAAATACACATTTGTCAAATATAACAAATTCCCACATCAGTCAGGTCCAACAGTATGTCTAATTCTGCTCAAGGACATTACCCATTACTCCTCTGTCAGGAGGTAATCTAAATATTTTGAAAACTGGTGACTGATGACATAGATAGAGGTAATGAAGTCAAGAGGAGAAGAAGGGTCAGGGGTCAAAGATAAGCTCAAATGGGACATATATGGAGAGCTATCTAATAGTCATCTTGAAATGTGGTCCTGGAACTCAAAAGAGAAGTGAGCACAAGGAAAATGCTCCAAAATTTTCCAAGAAAACAAGATCAAACTTCCTTGAATTATAGCTTATAATTTAAAGACTATTATTTTTCACTTTTTTGAAATGCAAAATTAGCCCTTCTCCTTCAGTATCTCTTCAATTCTCTGTAAATTTTCAAATGTTAACTAGCAGTGACTTGATAATCACATCTGGCAGTTCTAACCATCACCTAAGGTGATACAGTCTATTAGGACCATATGGCTTAAATTCATCCAGAGATGCTTAGTGTTCTCTTATCTCCTTATTTATCTTAGTTCTCAACTTCCTCTTACTTATTTCTATTCTTTCCTTTCCCATCCAAAAGTTATTCAGTGATTGGCAATAAGTGTCTCTAGTAAGGAAATAACAGTGGAAATAAAAACGAAAGAACAGATAAGGAAATATTGTCAAGTTGAAATTTCATTGGTTAGTAACTCACAAGACATTATAAGTCCGGGTAATTAGGGGGAAAAAATCCCATTGTTTTAAATACAGTGGATTGGGTGGATGATTATTCCCAAAAGGATATTAGAGAAACAAAATTAGGGTAAGGAGAAATGCAGTGTCCTAGAAATTTTATATAAAAGTTTGCTTATGAATATTTCAAGAAATTTTCAAGAGGGAAGAGATAAAATGGTGACTAAATGGAGTAGGATTTTTTTAATAAAAGGACAGAGAATACCTACATTCATAATGATAGAAAGGAGTCAGTGGAGTAGATGTGGAAGGGTCACTGAGCTTCTAATCTTTTGAGAAGATTACATATACTTCTTGGAATCCCAAAATTTACTTAAGGCTCAGTTGAAGTGGTACTTTCCACAAAAGGTTTTTACTAATTTAATGCCCGAGTGTTAGTGGTCTACACCCTCACTGACCAATTATTTACATTTACTTGTCTGTGTACATGTTATAGACCCCATCTCCTACCCCAGCAGAATATAATATTCTTGAGGAGAAAGAAGAACAGTGTTTATTTCTGTTTGGGGGCTTCATGTCCTATCACGCCTAAAATTATGTCATTAGAGATTCATTCATTCATTTTGAATTCTACCCTTTTTCAGTAGACATAATTATCAAAATTATCATTTACTTAAATCTTTAGCATTTTCTGTCCTCCCAGGAAGATTCAAGAGGGAGAATAGAAGGGAAAGATTGTAACCAGTCTTGGAATATGAGGTGCCTGGAGAGAAGAGGGGCTAATGAATCCCAAATTTTAGCATTTTCCCAGTTCTGAGAACACCTATCCCATAGGAAGCAGAGCCGTTTTCAAAGCTGATTTTCTCCTCAGTTAAGTCAGAATGTGTTATTTGAATCCAATGCATAGCAACATCCTGAATTTTTGAGAAATGGCATTTCCAGCTGAACTCCCCTAATAAATCTATATACCAAATACAGGGCCCTGGCCTTTTCTCACAGCTCCTACAGAGTCTCTCCTCTTAATAAGGCTCCAAAGACAGATGGTGACTTCATCTCTTTTTCTGCTTATGTTGCTTTGCCTTCTACCAGGGCTCTCAGAAACCTCCCAGGGGGTCATGCAGGACTAATTCCACACAGTGTAACAACTAAATGAGCAGGCATGAGGACTTGATGATCAGCAAAAAGCGCTGCAATGACTTCTCACTGCATTCGCTTCAGTCCCCTACAATCAATAACCCCATGGACCTGTTTCTTCTCTAACAACCAAGTAATTCACATTTTTTTAACCTTCCCTAAACGCACTTTATAGAGGTAATATATCTTTGACAACTAAACTTTTTGAAAAAGCCAGGGAAGGGTTTATGATGTAGTAACAGGAAGAATAGCCACAAAAAAAGGGCAGCTTTATGATTCTACCTCCATTTTTTTTAGCCAGTCAGTAAACATTTATTAAGCCCCTAATATGTGCCCTGAGGCACTGTGTTAAGCAGTGTGGACACAACAAGGAAAGGTAAAAAATAACCCCAGTCCTCAAGATGATACACATCAACAAGCTATGGACAGGATAAATTGGAAAAAATCAACAGACTGAATACACTAGAATTAAGAGGGTTTGGGAAAGGCTTTCTGTAAAAGATAGTATTTTGACTTGAAGAAAGCCAGGGAAATGAAGAGATAGAGATGAGAAGGGAAAGCATGGCAGGCACGGGAGACAATCAGCGAAAATGGTCCAAATCAGGAGAAGGAATGTCCTATAGAGGTCCGAGGAGGCCACAAGTTATCAAATTAAAGAACATATGTAAAGTGTAAGTAGACTAAAAAGGTTGAGAGAGTTTGGAAGAGGATTTTATATTTGCTTTTACAGGTGATAGGGAACCAATAGAGTTTATTAAGTAAAGGATAGGGAAACATGTTCAGAGCTGACCTTTAGGAAGATCTCCTGAACAGCCAAGTGGAAAATGGACTGGAGTGTAGACAAACTTTTGTCAGGAAAATCAATCAACTATTATGTTATTGCCATAGTCAAGGTGTAAAGTGACAAGGGTCTTCACCAAAGTTATGGTAGTGCCAGAAGAGAGAAGGAAGCATATACAAGAGATAATTACAAAGGCAAAATTTAGCAGTCATGGTCCTTGAACATAGGGATTGAGCAAGAGTGAAGAGTCAAGAATGACACTTAAGAGCTAAGAATAACAGTACTCTCCAAAGTAATAGAGAAATTTGGAAGAGGAGAGAACTGGAGAGACATTTAAAATGTCTGTTAGACATCCAGTTCAAGTTGAATATGCAAGACTAGAGGTCAATAGAGAGATTGAGGTTGGCAAATACATCTGGGAATCATCAAATAGAGAAAATTTAATCCATGCAAGTTGATAAAGTCACTAAATGAAGTATTAAAGACTCTCTACTGTTTCTATACTATATTATAGAGGGAATAGAGAAAAGCACACAAGGTAGAGCCCTGTAGGATATCCATGGGTTAGTAGGCATGACCTGGATGAAGATCTTGGCAAAGGAGATTTAGGAATTGTCACACAGGTAGAAAAATCAAGAGAGAAATAAAAAGAAAAGAATATCAATGAGAAGAGAGTAATCAAGAGTGTCAAAGGTGGAAAGAACAAGAAGGATGGGGACTGAGAAAAAGCCAATAGATTTGGCAATTGTTAGCAGTTTTGCAGAGCAGTTTCAGTTCAATGACAAGGTTAGAAGATAGACTGTAGTGAGTTAAGAAGAGAATGAGAAGAGAATTAACGCAAGCACTTATTGTAGACAATCTTCTCAAGAAGTTTAGCCACAAAGAGGAAGAAAGATATGAGCAGCTCACCAGTGGGAATGGACAGATCAAGTGAGAGTTTGTTGAGGATGGGAAAGATGTAGACATATTTGCAAAAAAAAAAAAAACCCAGAGATGCAGCCAGTAGGCAGAGAGTTTCAAGATTAAGTAAGAAAATGAAGGAGATGAAAAAGAAAATTGCTGAGGCAAATATGATGGAATGGGATAAGTTTTGCATATTGAGTTTTCTTCAGCAAGAAGCAGGACAAAAGTAGAGATAGTAGTAGAAGACAGAGTTACGAGTTTTGGGAGAGAAGAAGAAGGAGCTCTTGGTGTATATCCCCACTTTTTAAAGTAAAATATGATTCAAAATCTTCATTTGAGAGGGTAAGTGGGAAGAGAGCTCCATAGGTCATCAAAGGAAGGATGAAAAGATTTGGAAGAGACACTGTGGGATTGGGATTGGCAGTTACCATGTGATCAAAGAACACAGTTTAAGGGTTGCAAAGCAAAAGAAGTGGAATAACAACTTGTGATCAAATAAAGGAATTTCAGAGTTCATGAACTTGATGCATTTCTAAATAATAGCAAGATTAAGAGTGTGATCATCTCTGAGGTGAGCTGGAAGAATACGTCATGTGAAAAAATTACATTGAGGAACTGAGCAATCAGAGTGTTTAAGGGAATATTGGTATGTATGCTTAAGTCTCCTAGTATGAGGACAAGAGTTGAAGAGAAAAAGATTCTGAGCCAGGTTCTGAATTCATTAAGGAAAGAAGGGGAATGTTGTCGGGGGCGGGGGGGGGGGAGAGAAAGGAAGGGAATGTCATGGAGGCTAGTAGGCATTAACTGTCAGAACCAACCATGAGAGAACATTCTTACATTCTTCAGAACTGTCAAAAATTAAGCCAATTTAGCAAAGAAATTGCTTTTAGAATAATGTGACTGGAGGGGGCTTTAATGTATTGAATGGCTTCCATATTTTTAGCACTATATTGGAACTTGGGACTATAGGGAGATATAAGATATTTGCTGCCTTCAAAGGCCTTGCAATCTAATTTAGGGAAACAAAATGTATAATAATGAAGAACCTATGCCCCACCTTCCATATTAATCCTACAAAAAAAGACATTGGTTCAAAGCCAAAGACATTTAATAAAACAATCTAGTAATTTAAGAGGCAATACAAGATTTCCCCAAGAATATATTCTCCTACAAGACCCCATACCACCAGTGGGAGAACTCACACATTGCAGAAAACACATATGATCAGAAAAACTATAGCATAAGAGAGTCAGCATTGTCTTCTGGCGCTATCATCCTGCCAGCCTTCTCTATTCCATGGAGGAGTCTCTGCTGCCCTATTCTCTCTGCCATTTTGTTCTCTGTTGCCATCTTTGGAGCTGCTCTTGTGGCTATTACTTTGTACTGACATCTTCTGGTCCTCTGCTGCATCATGCTTTCTTCTTCCATGAGTCTATTGGTTCTGTAGTTCATAGCTTGAGGGACTTTTTCCTTTTCTTTTTTTTTTCTTTTCTTTTTTTGTAAATTCAGTCAACTAAATTTAGCCAGCTAACTAGAGACACCTTAAGGCAGACTTTAAGTGTGTCTTTTGAAATGATTCCTCTGGACTCTCTCAGTCTAACTCTTATCAGAGTCATGATCAAAAAGTTCCTTTTAATTTCTACAATCCATCTGGTTCCTTCCTAGGCCACCACTTAGAAAAATTGTGAAGGATCCACGGGAAACTATGGAAAGACCCAGGTCTCCTGATTTCACATCCACAGTTCTATTCACTACACGATGCTCTCTCTTTAATATTTATAAAAGCTAATTAACAGTCGATACAAGCTAAGTGCCAGATAATAGGGCCAGACAAAAAAGAGGTTGAAGGGAGAAATCATACAAGACTGAGAGTCATGAAAAGCTTCAAGTGGCACCTAAATACCAACACATATAACATATACAACATTTCCCCAATAAAATTTGAGATAATATTTCCCACAAAAATATTGACTTGAAGCAGTTAGATGGAGAAGTGGATAGAGTGCTGGTCCTGGAATCAGGAGAACTTGAGTTCAAATCCAGCTGATTTAACACTTTCTAGCTATGTGACCTTGGGAAAGTCACTTAATCCCAATTTCCTGCAAAACACACATGCACACATACACACACAAAAAAATACATATTCAATGGGAAAATTGAACTTTATAAGGAATTATGGATGGAAAATCTACAAATAGGAAACATGTGCCTGCACACTTCTTGAGAACATGCGACCAAAACTCATGGAGTTGAGTCTTGAAAGCATGACCTTCAAGCATGGAATGTCTTTGTCATATCATGAAATACCAAAGACCACTAAAATTGTTGCTGTTTTATATATATATATCTGTTAATGGCCAGATATACATATATATGTATGTATATATTTATATATCTGTTAATTGAGAAAGTACATGATAACAAAAAGCTATTAATTTAGTAACACTTTCAAATGAATTTATACTTTATCAAGTATAGCAGCATATTTATATTTTTGACAATAGTACATACATGTGTGAGATGTATTATTCATTTGGTTTACCAAAGGTATGTTTCCTTGTTTATTGAATCACATTGCATATCTTGTTAGAGTTTATTAAAGATCAAAATGACTGTACTTTGTACACATATGGATTCATAGATACTTTGCAATAAATCAGAGTCTCTCATCTCTTCCTCCCCCCATCAAGGGTCTGTGACCTACAAATTATAAATTACTTCACTATTAATAGAATCTACATAAATTCCATATATAACTTTAATGTTTTAAAATTGAACTCAACAATATGGATTGAACATCAGATGAAAAGAACCTTAATTAGTCTGGAGGAAATGAGTCTTTGGTCTAGGACAGCAGTATCTAGAAAGGCTCACTTCTTCCTTTGAATGGAGGTATGCTTCTTCTTAAATCAATCACTATTCCTTAACCCCACTTCACAGTCCCCACCAGCTTTCTCTACCACTCAATTGTAGGTATAATTATAGGTCTTCTGAATCACTGTCTCTACCATCACCAAGTCATACTGTCCTGTCTTTTAACTACCCTTTGCCATGGGACTGTGCTCTGTGCAACTGCTACTATCATTCCACAACTCAAAGGTTTTGCCATAGGAAGAATTTTTAGCTACAATTTGGAGATGGAAACATTCTATAAAAAGCATTTAAGAAAATAGATTTCTCTTCTCACCACTGATATGAGCTTTGATGCTGATACCTTTAGAATACAATTAACCAGGAATAGCAAATTTTTGTCACAGAATCTGAATTAAGACTACAATGGGCTCATTTGTATCAAGAAGTTCCCTCAAACTTGAATACATTTGCCTTTATATACTACTTTCAAGAGAAATTTATCATGCCTGTAACCTTTTATTAAAGTTTTAAAGGCACAAGGACTTTTATATAAAGAATCCATCTAGGGCAACTCTGGTAGGACTTCAGTGAGGTAGGCCTTTTATTTCTCTGTGTTTCACCTTTAGTAGAAAGAAATAAATCATGAGAAAATAAATAGGTATTAGATATTTTATTCACCAATATTAAGTATCTGAGCTCAACCTGGTCTCTATACTCAAAAAATTTACAATCTAATTTTGGAAAGGCAAATTTCAGAAACTATGCTTATAGGATTCAACAAAACCTCTTATGCCAGATTCATTTCCATTCCAAATCATGGACAAAGAGAATTAGTGATCAGTAAAATGATTAAGGGACCTTAAAAGATCTAATTTTCCTCAAGAATGTGTTCAATGTGGCATATCTCAGGTAGAAAATAAGCTAAAAGTTTTATTACAAAAGCTTATGCTAAAGTATTCTTAGTTTGTCTCTTAATTGATCAGGCAACCTAATTAACTGGAGCACATTACTCCTTACATGTTCTAATTATTACAAGTTCTATTGCAGATGCCAAATAGTTTGAGAAAGAAATGGTCTCTTAGACTCAGAGAAGCTACTATATTAAAGGTCATACCACTATTTAGTGACTAGAAATCAGAAATCAGTTTCTTAAAGCAAAGCTTTTTCCAGTTTATAATGTTATCTGCTCTACTTATGAATAAACAATATATTTGTGCAAAATATATGGAAGCAAAAACCTGAGTCACTCTGTTATATTTGGGAATCATCTCTAACAAATTTGTTAGAGATTTGTTGAGAAATTTGTTAATTTCTCAAGCAACTGTAAGGAGTATTGTTGACTGTTAACAGGTTTTCCCTTATCAAATAAGAATCCCAATTTACAAGGAAAATATGAGGATTTATATAAACTTCCAAAAGATTTCCAAGAATTTTAAGCAATATTCTATAAATATTAATCTTTCATTATAGTTTCAATTCAAAAATTGAATATTTACCTGAAAGAAATGGGAAACAATCTAAAGATGCATTTATACTTGACTGATATATATGTTATGACAAATCAGTAACTTCTAGCCTTAAAGATTTCAGTATGAGATAAAGGTGTTGCAAATCATAAAGATCCAATAAACTGAAAAAAATTAGAATAGAAAGCTTTTGTATCTGCAAGGTTATTCATGTGCCCTACTCAATTAACACATAGTCAATTAATCTTGTGATTAAGGCTAGTGGCTTAAGTTAATAGCCTCATTATTTCAGCTGTAGTATTAAGGCCTTTTAATTCTATTTTATCTCTAAGTTTGAAGCTTTAATATTCTGCATCTTCATTAACAAATATTGTTTTGGTAGAAAGATATATTACAACTTCTCCTCCTTGGTTTCATCCTGATCTTTCCAGTTAGGAGCAAGAAAAAGATAAAATCCAAAACAGAAATGCAGCACAAGGTAAATGGGGGAAAAATAACAGCTGACAGAAAGAAGACAGAACAATACAACACTAATTTTGCTTCCATTTTATCTACCTAGAAAAATTATATTTGGATTAGGATGGATAAAACAAAAATGGATGACAGGGCATGGAAATATAGCAAGTATGAATAGAAAGTAAGAGAGCACATAAAGTTCAAGTTATCAGACTTTGATAATCTATACCCCAAGGTAATAGAAGACTCAATTATTATATTTGCTGATCTGTCTATGAGCTTTGCAAATGGTAGAAAATGAGAAATTTGTCATAGGACTTTGGGAAAGAAAATTTTGTTACTTTTTTCTCAAAAAACCCAGGGGAGATTATAGGGTCTTCAGACGGTGACCTTGAATTCATTCCCTGGCAAAATTCTGTCACTTATTTTTAGAGATGGTTTATGAGTATTCATAAAAGGAATTAGTTGTCACTAAGTATGAATATGGTTTCATCTAACACTGTTCATATAATACTCATGCTGATTTGGATTTTTTTATTTGTTTTTTGACCAATTAACCAAACTAGTTGGTCAAGAAACTAACAAATAGTATATTTGCATTTTTCTAGACATTTGACAGTCTTTCATATTATTCTTGTGGATAAGATGAAAAGGTGTGGGCTTAAATGACCATATGCTTAAATGGATCTAGAATTGGTTAAATGATCAGCATCACAGATTTTTAAAATTTGAAGGAATGTCAATGGCTATATACTCCAGTATATTCCCAGAAAGAAATTTCAGTACAATATGCCTGACAAATAGTCATTTGGCCTCAAATTGAAGACCTCTAATAACAAAATACCTTACTATTTCTAAAGCAGTCCATCATGCTTTTAGAAAATTTCAATTGCTGGGAAGTTTTTCCTGACAGTAAGCCTAAATCTGACCTTTTAGAACTTTTTTCCATTGCATCAAGCAGTGAAAGCAGAATCTCTCTTCCATAAGAAATTTTGTCCTTCGAATATCTGACTGCTGCTATTTTGACCCTCGAATCTTCTCATCCCCAGGTCTTTTAACCAATTATTTTAACCAATCCCAAAGAGTACCGGTGAATAAATCAATGTCAACAACTGAGAAGTTCATTACTAAAGTAACCTCAGGATCTCTCCCTAGTTCTGTTGAGTACAGTATTTTTGTCATTGACTCAGTCAAAAGCCTAGTTGTTCTACTTATCACAGAGCTAAGGTGGATAGTTTATATGTATAATAACAATCAAAATCCAAAAAGATCTCAGGAGAATTAAAAGACCAAATCTAAAGAAATAAATCGTATAAGAATAAATCTAAAATACAATACTTGTAATTCAAAAAATTAACTGTACAAGTGCAGAATGTCAGGTCATGAAATGACAACAATTTACATGAAAAAGATCTTTACCTGTGGCTTTTGGAGAACTTGAGACCAAATTTAAGTCAGCAATGTGATACAATAGCTAAAAGCATAAGGAGTATGAGACTAAATACTATTTGAATAATAATAGCTAGCTTTATATATAACTTTTTAAGATTTGAAAAGTACTTTACATGTTAATTCATTTGATCTTCAAAACAATCCTGTGAGAAAGGTTCTGCTATTATCCTCATTTTTATAGATGGGGAAACTGAAGCCCAGTGAGCTTAAGTGATTGCTTTATAAAACTAATAAGAATCTGAGTCAGGATTAGAATTTAGGCTTCCTAACTCAAAGTTCAACTTTTATTCATTGTACCACCTAGTTTCCCCAAAGGACTTTCAAGTAATTCTAAAAACAATTAGTTTAAGACCCCAAAATTCACATTAAAGTTATCAAACAAGAATAGAGTAAATATCCAACAGGAAAAATCAAAGTCAAAGACACATTTGGGACACTAGACCTAACATATAGACATAAAGACCCTAGGATGAGGAAAAGATATTATGAATTACAAAGATTTAAATAATACTAAATTCTGAGAACACACCCAATTGGATCTGGCCATAGAACAAAAATTGTTAGGATCTTCTTATTTCTTATAATATATGTTGGCATCAACATATAGGCTACTAGCCTTGATTAGCAATTGGCTCCATGAAGTTAGAAGCCTAGTGAATTCACCTAAGCAGTAGAGTTCCTCTTAAATTTTCACTTACCTATAAATTTCTAATATTCTGCTTTTATAGGCTAGATGACCTCCATGATGCCTATAATTCAACAGTGAATTTCTGTGATTATATGAATATTCCACAAGATGAATCTTATGTCAAATTATCTTGTCAAGTATAAGAACACTACTGGGTTCATTCATTATACATTACGCTTCTTTTATCTTGCCATGAGCTTCAAAAACCATTAGTCCATTTGGAAACTTTGATAGAAAGACAGCAGGGTAACATTGCAATAGATTTGGGACCAAAGAATCTAGTTTCATATCCTGCCTTTAGAGGTCAAATCATTTAACTTTCTTGGCCTTTGGGATAAGTACTCACTATTCGGCAAAAACTTCTGGGAAAATTGGAAACTAGTGTGGAAGAAATTAAGGCTGGACCACACCTAACACCGCACACCAAGATAAGATCTAAATGGGTTCATGATCTAGATATAAAGAGTGATATTATAACCAAATTAGAGGAACATAGGATAGTTTACCTCTCAGACCTGTGGAGATGGAATAAATTTATGTCCAAAGAAGATCTGGAACTATTAATTGAACACCAGATAGATAATTTTGATTATATTAAGTTAAAAAGTTTCTGTACAAATAAAACTATTGCAGACAAGATTAGGAGGGAAGCATCAAATTGGGAAATCATCTTTACATTTAGGGGTTCTGATAAAGATCTCATCTCTAAAATATATAGCGAATTGTCTCACATTTATAAGAATTCAAGCCATTCTCCAATTGATAAATGGTCAAAGGATATGAACAGACAATTTTCAGATGATGAAATTAAAACTATCTATAATCATATGAAAAGGTGCTCCAAATTACTATTGATCAGAGAAATGCAAATTAAGACAACTCTGAGGTACCACTACACACCTGTCAGATTGGCTAAAATGACAGGAAAAGATAATGATGAATGTTGGAGGGGATGTGGGAAGACTGGGACACTGATGCATTGTTGGTGGAGCTGTGAACTTTCTTGGCCTTAGGTTCATCACCTGTAAAATGAAGGTTCTGTAAGGTTCCTTTGATTTCTATGTTTCTATGTACATTGGTGCATCACAGTGGTGTCATCTACAAAAGGATGGTTTTTTATAGCATTTTGTTATACAGGCCTGGAACTATCCACAGGTGAATTATATAGTCAACCACATGGTATAGATAAGAATTTACCTTCTTAGAATTTTCTCTCCTGGTAACCAGGTGCAACATCTATAGTTTTTTTTTCCTTCCTTTCTTCCTTCCTTCCTTTCTTTCTTTCTTTTTTGGAGGCATTAAGGTTAAGTAACTTGTCCAGAATCAAATAGCTGGTAAATGTCTGAGGTTAGACTTGAACTGGATTCCTGCTGATTCTAGGTCTCTGTCCACTGCACCAGCTAGCTACTCCCAACACCTTAACAGTCAGAACATTCCTTTCAGAAAAGGGCATAGGCACATTGTCTAGAATTCCTCTCTTAAAATAATATCAGTTATCTCAAATAAGGAGATATAGAGGAGAGGAGGGAAGAATACAAGTACTATGGCTACAAGGGAGTGCACTCCCATCATCCTACTCTTGTTCTCTCCAATCTAGTCTCAGAGGTCTCCTTCAGGGTTCAATTAACCACTCCTTGTGTACAGGAGCTTCTAAATCCCGGATATAACTATGAGAATACTTTCATTTTTAACATACCTTTCCCCCTGTACCTTCACATTCATAATATCTCATCAGTCTCTTAGGTATCACTTGGAATAAATCACCTCTCTAGACCTCACTTTTTTTATTTGTAAAATGATAATATTATACTAAATCAACTGTAAGATCCCTTCTAACTCTAAAATTCTATGAATTCTAAACACTACAGTGGGAATATATAATACAAAAGAGTAGCTGGGGATTGGGGATTGGGGATTGAGGACGGAAGAGTCAGTAACAGGATAAATAACAGTTGACAGTTTTCAAATATTCATAGTAGTTTAGTTTCTCTTCCAACAGTTTCAGGGCATTTGAAATTTTCCTTTTTGTGGTACATGGTTGTGCTAGAATATTACTGTACTTAAAGAAATGATGAGCTCGATAGTCTTGGAAAAACATAGATAGACTTGCATGAAATAATGAAAAGTGAAATAAACAGAATCAAAAGAACATTGTATATAGTAACAGTAATATTGATTTTAAAATGGCTTTAAGTGATTGTTATTTTGACTACTATAAATACCCAAATTAACTATAAAGGATATGTAAATAAAAATGCTATATGTGTATGTGTATGTATATATATACATATATATATATATACCTATTTATGTTTAATGGTAGTCATCTGGGAGGAGAAGAAAAAAAGGGAAAAAAGACAGTTTGTTGCATATAGTATATAGTAAATTTGCAGTTCCATGTGCGTCTTTTTATTGTACTATTTTATCAAAACAATTGTTTTATTCCATAAATTAAAAATAAAATAAGTTTTTAGAAAACAAATTTTAAAAGAAAAGAAACTTTCTTTAACCTTCTTTTGTCATTAAAGTCTTTTTCTTTGTTGGGGATGTGATATTATGTCAATATTCCATGATCAGGAGTTGCCCTTTTTGCAGATTTCCAGAATTTGCATCCTTCACTCTCACTTTGATCTTCAAGGTCCTTTTCTTGTTTACATCTCCTTTTTTTATCATCTTATCTCATTTTACCATTAGCCTCTTAGGCTAATACCTGAAGAAGCCCACCCTGTACCTCCACTTTCTCCTTGGAGCCCAAATTTATTTCCCCCACAGTTTCTAGCCCTAATGTCTCCATGACCCAGTAGAAAATTCATTAGCTCTGGAGTCAGAGACCAGTGTTCAAATCACATCTCTAAGGCTCATATTTATGACATTTGGGGCAAGTCAATGAATTTCCTTGGGCTTCAGTTTTCTCCCTTATATAATAAGGAGGTTGGACAGATAAACTATAACTTCCCAACTTGGATCTCTGCTTACTTGAGCCCTGTCAGAA
Source organism: Myrmecobius fasciatus (assembly GCA_023553655.1). NCBI lineage: Eukaryota > Metazoa > Chordata > Mammalia > Dasyuromorphia > Myrmecobiidae > Myrmecobius > Myrmecobius fasciatus. Next base: position 446,241 of record JAJPUD010000380.1, on the reverse strand, counting down.
TCTTCTCAGTCTCTTATCCCATCTCTTATTCTAATTGGTTTCCTGAAGTGAATGATTTTAACTAAACATTTTATGATAAGATTCCCAGTTCCCTCAACATCCTGGTCACCTTTCTCTGAATATCTTCCCTGAAATGCACCCCTCACCCCAATGGAGTTTGGTATTTAAAATCTTAAAATGTCTATTGATTAAATATTGTTGTAGAAAGATTCTGGAATGATAGAAAATTTTAAACATAGCCCTAAAAACAAGAGAATTAAGTCACAAAAGAAATAGCTAAGATTATCATGGAACCATAAATTTTAAAGGGGAGCCAGAGGTCCAAATCTTCCATTTTACAAATGGGAGGACAGAGGCCTAAAGTGATGAAATGATTGTTCAGTCACAAAGTTAATAAGTGTCTGACACTGGATTTGAATTAAGATCTTCCTACTAAGACTTCCTGTCCCATTCACTACACAAAACTGCTTCTCAGAGACATTAATGTCCAGTTAATGTCTGCCAAAGGATCATTTTGGCCTCAGATTTGGGATTGGGATAGAGCTTAATTTGAGCAAGAGCCAAGCACATCTTGTAGAATAAATGGAGAAAAAAAAAAAGAGAAGCATTCCAAAAAAAAAAAAAAAGAATAAACAGAGAGTGATACCTATAGCAACAAACCAAAATGACACCCTCCTGCCAAACAGGACTTTAGAACCAGAAGGGATCTTTGAAACAATGGAGCAGAATAAATACAAGCATGCTGAGAGACAGTCTGGTAAAGTAAAATGAGTGCTAGCCTTGGAATCTGGACACAGGAATTTCAATTCCAACTCTGACGTTTTAATTCTTACTATGCAAACCTAGACAAATTACATAAACTTCCTCAGTCTCAGTTTTTCCATTTGTAAAATGGCAATAATACTAATACCTATCTCCTAAGGTAAGTTGTAAAGAGTGATTTGTAAACCATTAGATGCCGTAAAAACATGAGTTGTTATTGACTGACAACCACCTCTGTTTGGTACCTCTGGAGATAAATCAGAGTTAAATTAATCATAATCATAAAAACTTATGTAGTGCTTTAAGGTCTACATAAAAACTAAGCAGTGCTTTAAGGTCTGCAAAGTACTTTACAAATATTATCTCATTTGATCCTCACAACCACCCAGTACATGAGTACTGTTATTATCTTCCTTTTACAGATAAGGGAATCCTTGTCCAGGATCATACAATTAGGAAGTGTCTAAGACTGGATTTGAACTCACATCTTCCTGAATACAGGTAGCTGTGCCATTTAGTTGCCTATTAAAAATATATGTTGCAAATGTTTAAACTGAATGAGTTTACTGGTATATATGAGACTATCTAACATACACAAATATGTATAAACAATTATCTTAAGTAAGTCAGTTTAGGACTTTACACAATTTTCTCTATAAGAATAATAGACAGTACTAAAGTTGTTTAGCCTGGAAAAGAGAAGATTTGGGTGGAATAAGACAACTGCTATCAACTGTCATATGAATTACTCTCAACTATCATATGAAATATGGTTTCAACTTGTTTTATTTGGGTGCAGAAAATAATGAGAAGCAGTGAGAGTGGGGGTGAGGAAGGAGTTGCAAAAAAAAAAAAAAGTAGGTTTTTGGCTTGATATAAAGAAAAACTTCCAAACAACTGGACTTAACCCAAAGTGGGATGGGCTTCCATGGGAGGTCCATGGCTTCTCAATATCTGGAAGGTCTAAAAGTAGAGACTGGATGACTATTCAGTGGAAATTTGCACAGAAGAATCTTGTTGGAAAAGGGGTTTGATATGATAAATGTGGAAAAATGTTTAGAATTGCACATGTTTTAACATGTAGTGGACTTCCTGCCACCTAGGGGAGGGGAGGGGACTGGGGGTAAAATTTGTAATGGAAACCTTTGTAAAGATCAATGTTAGGAAACTACCCATATACATATTATACAAATAAAAAGCTTTAATAAAAAAAAGAATTCTTAAATGTGAAAAAAAAAGAATTGCACATGTTTAACTTATATTGGATTATTTGTTGTCTAGGAGAAGAGGGTGAAGAGAAAGGGAGGGAGAAAAATTTAGAACACAAGAATTTGCAAGAATGATTGTTGAAAACTATCTTTGC
>JAJPUD010000380.1:420165-444016 GCA_023553655.1 Myrmecobius fasciatus | reverse complement strand
AAGGAAGGAAGGAAGAAAAGAGGAAGGAAAGAAAGAAGAAAGGAAGGAAGGAAGAAAGAAAGAAAGTATAAGAAAGAGGCTTGACTTTTTCTCTGAGGCAGCTTCCAGTTCTGAGAAACTTTGATTCTTTTTGGCTCAAGACCTGTGTGATTTTTATGACCAACCAGTAGAGATTTTAAAAACTCATCAGGTGACAGGATGTCAGAGAGGATTTTCTTTGTAATAATAAAATAAGCAGATCTCTGATGGATAAAGGAAGGTGCATTTTATGTCCCTCTTTCCTCACTCCACTTCCCAGACTATTTCTGGAGCAATATAGTATCATTTGTCATCCTACTCTATCATATTATCCAGATTGTGCATAGCTGACACCAGACAAGCGGAAAACTTAGATTCTAGCCTCAACTCCTTTGCTTACTGACTATATGACTTTGGGCAAGTTATTTAATATTTTGGGGCTTAGTTTCCTTATCTTTAAAATAAGAATCAATAACATTTAGGGTCCCTTCTAATTTTAAATGATCCTTATATCAGTGACTTAAAATCATAGGATTTAATAGCCATCTAATCTAAACCATATGTGAAAGAGAATTATGAAGATCTTCAATGAGGGGGAGCCCCCCCCACCTTCAGGGGCATCCCATTTCACATTTAGATAGCTCTAATTTTTAGGAAGTTTTTATTTATCTCCAATGGTGTCCATCATCTACTTTATTTTTTTTGAAGAGTAAGAAATTGTGAAAATGTATTTCTGTACAATGAATGATGAGTCAATGATGTAAATAACAAAGTAGACAAGGATATAAGTTATAGCAATAATGGCAGACATCAAGCACCAGGTATCAGCTAGAAATTAATTTTGTTAAAAAAAACAGAGTATCTGATATATTTATCACTTGCTTTTTGATAGTTTCATCAATCAAAAGATGGAGCAAAATAGTATTTCTCAAACATCTTGGTCTCCTTATACTTTTGGTCCCCTTTATACTCTCAAAAATCATGAATCCCCTAAAAAAGTCTTAGGGATCCTTAAGGGTCTCTGGCCTAGACTATGAGAACTACTAGTACATACAGTGAAGGAAATTGCTATTCTAGACCTAGTTCTGACCAATAAGAAGGAACAGTTTGGTGAAGTGGAAATGATAGGAAGCTTGGGAGACATAAGTATGTTATCTTGGAATTTGTGATAGCCCAAGAAGAGATCAAACATTAGGAAAAGTTGTAGAAATTCAGAGAAAGGATAAGAACAATCCTATCACCTGAATCTAAAAGTGAATATGACTCATTGGGTTAATGAAAGATTCTCAAAAACAGAAAGATGATATTATCATAAATGATTTTGATGAAAAGGAAAAAGAGAAGATTGTTAAAAACTGTCAACTTGACCACTCCAGGAGCTCTCAGGTGGGCTCAGATTTTTTTTAAAAAAATCTTTTTTTAAAAGCAGGCCCTACAAATGAGAAATAAAAATAAAAAGAGAGCAATAGATCTTTAAGAAGAAAATTTTAAAAAAGCTAAAGCCCTGAATGAACTAAGACTTATGAAAAATTCTAGAAAAAAAAATGAGTTGGGGCTAGGCCAACAAATAACAAAAAAGGAATGGGAAAAACACAAACCAAAAAAAAGGAGAGGATTAAAAAAAAGGGATTTGGGGGAAAAACAAAAAAAAGGAACAGGGGGGAAAAAGGAACAAATAAAAAAGAAAAATTCTAAATAAAGTTTTAAGAGCTTTTTTTTTTTAAATCAAAAAGAACCACAAGAAAAGGAAAGGGGCCCTGCCAAGAATTTATGGTGTCAACAACAATTTTATTAAAGGAGGATGACAAGGTTAGAAAGAGCAATGGTCTTGGCAAGGGGAAACAAGTTTGTTTAGGAGGTAGTAAAAACACTTAGTGAATCTAAGATTCCCAGTCCAAATGCACAACATCTCAGAATAATAAAAGAGTTTGCAGATGTTGTTGATCATAAGGCCAAACAAAGGAAAGTCAATCAACTAGCATTTATAAAGTGTCTACAATGTGCCTGGCACCATAGTAGTGTCCTAAAATCCAAATAAGAAGATAAATTCTAAAAAGTCTAGTTTGCTAAATAAAAGTAACTCAGTGACATCTAATTATTATGATTAGAAAGTCTGACCCTGAGGAAGAATTGAGGAAAAATATCTTCCTCCTTTTGTGCAGAGGTTGGTGGCTATGAGTGTGGAATATTGCATGTACTGCTGGACTCAGTTCATACTTCAACTGTTTTTGATGAACTGATTTTTCCCCCTTTTTGATACTTTGTCATAAACTTCATTGGATGGAAGTAGAGGGATGTATTTAGAAAAAAAAAGGTGATGTAAAAACAAAATACTACAATAAATGTTTTTAAAAGATAATAAATAAAAATCTATCAGGCTTTTTTTATCCTTTGGTATGTAGAATTATCATTCTATAAGTCAATTTAAGTGACAAATATTTATTAAGTGCAAGGTAATATATGCCATCTATTTTAATAGGCCTAAGTGGTACAGATATAAACAAAATAGTGATATCCTCAAGAAATTCATATTCTATTGAGGAATAACAAAGAATGAATTTGAAACCAAAGGATCCTTGAGAATTGGTTCTGCTGGGCAAGCCACTTCACTTCTCCAGGGCTCAGTTTCCTCATCTTTGGGTAAGGTTGGACTACATCAGGGGTTCTAAATCTACAAATCCATTGGGCATCCATAGATAAATTTTTAAGGAGGTGACTTGGATGAAAGAACAATTTCATCTTTTTCACCTTCCTTGAACTGATATTTAGCATTTCTTTAATTAGGAATTTGTAAAGGAGAAAAACACATATGACCAAGAAGGGGATTAGAAGCTTCCATGATACCAAAAAAATTAAAAATCTCTTGACAAATATAAGACAAGTATCCATTCCCCCAAAGATAAATATCCAAAGGATATGGACTAAAAAAAATTCCCCCCAAAAAATGCAAAATATTCATAGCCACATGAAAAAAATGGTCCAAGAAGAGAAATAAAAATCAAAACAACCCTGAGGCTTTACCTGCAAATTGGTACACAAACAAAAAAAGACCCAAAAAATGGAAACAGCCAATGTTGGAGGAGTTCTGAGAAGATGGGCACACTAGTACATTGTTGGTAGAGTTGAGAATTGGTTACAACCATTTTGGTAAAGAATGAAATTATGAAAATAAATTGACAAAATTACTATACCCTTTATATCAGAAACTCCATAGTAGAATTATACCTCAAAGAAGCCATTAATAAGAAAAAGTCTACATATACTCCAGAATATTTATAGCAGTATTTTTGTGATACACTAATAATCGGAAATTAAATAAATGCTCATCAGTTGGAGAATGTCTAAACAAATTGTTGTATATTAATGCAATAGATTATTATTGTGTTGTAAGAAATAATTCATGCAATGAATACAGAGATGCATGAAAAGATCTATATGAATTGATGCAGAGTGAAGTAACAGAGTCAAAGTGTACATATAATAATAATGATAATGGAAAGGGAAAGAACTCACCAAAACAATCAAAAATAAATGTAACAAAATTAAAAAGGCCAAATGAGACTTGAATAAAGATATATGAGAAGACTATCCCAAACCTACTCCTTCATGTGAGAGATCCACAAGTATGACACATAACACGTGTTTTCAGACATTCTCAACGTACCAATCAGTTTTGCTAATTTTTTTCCTCTCTAAAAATTTTTTTTTTTATTTTCACATGAATTCACTCTAGAGGACAGGAAGGGAAAGGACATGGGATACATGTAAAAAAACATAAAATATCAATTAAAATTTATTTTAAAAAAAAGAATCCCTGGACAAGATGATTTCTGAAGTGTCTTCCAGCTCTATATTCTATAATCTTAGTGAAATTGATGCTCCATCTTGGATCTCCAAGTCATCTGCATATGCTGTCTTATGTGCAGTGTTCATTTCAAACCCACCTTGTTTTATCAGCTTTTGACTTAAGCAGATTACTTCAGATATTCTTGGCAGCTGTTACACAGCTCTCCTGAAGCTCTGGGGCTTACCTGAGAACAAGGCAGTCATCTGGGAGAACAGAGGAATCAGGTGTTCACCATCAATCATAGTCCTATTTTTCCAGTCAAGGCACTCTAATAAAGGCCCCCAGGTAATGGCAAAGACTTTAAGGGAGATGGCATCCCCTCATCATTCAGTGCTGTCTAATTATAATGACTAAAAAGCTTGATACTGGTGTAGAGTTGAGACCATCTCACTCCCTTTTTGCAGAGATTAGGGACTATGGATGTGGAATATTGCATAGACTGTCAGACTCAAGTTGGTTCTGATACTGGTTTTGTTGAATATACTTTTGGGCACTGGCTTGGCACACTTCTGCAAAAAGCATAACTTTGGCTCTATTGTTGCTGTTGTACAGTTATATGGACTCTTTGTGATCTGATTCCCAGTGTTAATCTTCTCATTATATACTCTTTCTGTATTGAATGTCTTTAATTCAATTTGGTTCAATTCAATAAACATTTGTTAAGTACTTGCTGTGTGCCAGACACCATGCTACTATAAGTTCTGGGGATACATGGTAAAAAACACAACCCTCAAGGAGTTTACATATGACAAGTCACTTAATTTTTGTCATTTCAAATAGCAACACATTAGAGATTCAATACTGCCCTTCATCTAAACTAGAGTTAACATTGTAATGGAGAAAAAAGGGGACAGTAATTAAAACCAGATGACCTAAATTTGAATCCTTGGTCTACTACTTACAAGTTGTGTGACTTGGGCAGATCACATCCCTTTTTTTGTTTCCCCATTACTTCACCCATAAAATAAGGTCTCTTTCAGCTAAAAGCCTAATGAAATAGATGATTAAGAAATCAACTACTCATTGAGATGAGCCAACAATAGATGAGATATTTAGGCAAAGATGGAAGTGTTGAAGGCAGTAAATCATTGATCCTGATGTTTAGTGGATCTGAGTCCAAATAAATTTAAGCATGAATATTAACAAATATACTAAAACAGTTTGTAGACCATATCAAAATTCTAGAACAGATTCTTAAACAGATGGTCTGTTAATACTTGGAAAGAAAAATAATCAAGATTATAACTAGGAGTCTTCATAGATTCACAAGTTATTCTAAACTAACATTTCTTTTCTACTACAGGTATTTTGCATCTTGACTTTAGCAATGTTTCTCCTAAAAGAACTGAGATGTATCAGGAGGAGATGAACAGACTTAAAGGTAAAAAGATTATCACCTTCTACATTTAAGGAGAAGAGATTGGGTCTATCTCATCCAAGCTGGAATTACAACAGCCACTTATGAGACCAGTACCACTACCAATAAGAGTAGAAGCTTTGACCTCCTTTATTGCCAACTTGGGTCATTTCACCCTTCCTCAAGCAGCCTGGTAGCCCCAAAGTGAAGTAAGTGCCAAGGGCTCTCCACATTAGCACTAAAAATGGAACAGATTCTCAGTCGGCTTTAACCCTCTTATGGTTTAGAATTCCTGAATTCAGTCCATCAAAGCCTCTCCAGTAGCAGAGATTACAGATATGAGTCCCACATCCAGTTGTCTTCAACTGTTTGGAAGGCTGTCCTATGTAAAAAAAATTGACTTGATCTTAAATCCAGAGGGCAGATATAGTTCTAGTGACTGGCTATATAGAATCCCCAAAGCTGAATGAGTGTAAAAGGTTATCCTTTCCCCAACACAAGTATCCCAGCTTATAATATCCCTGACAAATGCTCTTCCAACTTCTACTTGATAGCCTCTAGTATTTTGGTTCAATACAAGGAAAATTTTTGTAAAAGCTGTAGAAATTATTTTGTATACCTTTAATATTTATCTTTGTACAGGTTGTCCCTGCTAAAATATAAGGTATTTAAAACAAGAACTATTTTATTTTTGTCTCTGTAGTTCTGGTATATAGTAAATAGTAGATTTTTAATTAATGGAATTGAATGGAACGAAATAGGGCAGAAGCTGGATTACCATTAATTAAGAATGTTAATGTATCAGTAAGCTACTAGGTGACCTCTAAGGTCCTTCCAACTCTTGACATTTTATGATTCCATGAAATGAGGGAAGCTTAATGGTAGACATCTCTCAATAAAATCAAGGACAGACTAATTCTTCAGCCCAGTTTGAAGAGGACAAATTACCATTACAAATGTAATTTGTCAAACATTTCTAAGTGTCTACTGCATTTTTAAAAATGTTTTAGCTGCCCAAGAAGATGCACCGCTTAAATAAAGACATGGTTCCTTTTCTCAAGGAGCTTATATCAAATAGAGGGATTGGCACACAGAAATAATTATAAAAAATTATTATATAAGTACAAAACACAGTGCCAAGTGAAGTCTTAAGGAGAAGGTATAGTTACTGACTGGGAGCATCAGGAAAGGTTTCATAGAACCAGTGATATCTGAATTGGACTTCATATGGATGAAGACTGGATATGAATTTTTTAATGTTATAATTAAAAGCTAAAATGAGAGCATGATGTTCCTTCCTTGTTTTCTCATCCAGGAAGAATGCTCCACCATACTAACTCCACTCTCCCATTGGTGAGTTCCTGCTGAGGGCTCCATTTTGGGGAGAATTACAGGCCAGCCAAACTTCATTCCTGGCTCTTCTTCTGACATGGATTTCAGCACCACTCACCTACGTAGGTAGTAAGTACCCTTCTCACTCTGCTTTTAAGATCCCTTCTGTGTGTTGTCTTCTTCCATTACAATGTAAGTTCTTTGGGGATAGGGATTATCATTCCTTGCACATATATATATATATATATACATATATATATATGTCCCCAGCACTTAGAACTGTGCTAAATACTATGTTTGTTGCCTTGTCTTCTGATTTTCATTTATTACATCTCCCTTCTATTACAATGGTCAAATCTGATAATTGCTAAAGATTAGAATGGCCACCCAGTGCCTTTGTTGGAATATGTCAGAATCAAAAGACTAAAAGAATCATAAAGATAGACGAGATCCTAGTGGTTCCCTAATGCAAACTCCACAGAATCTTTAGCAGGTAGTCTACCCATTCTTTATCACCACCTCTTGAAACAACCCAAATAGGTGGTGCAGTAGATATAACATTGGTCCTAGAATCAGGAGTTCAAATTAGACCTCAGACACTTAGTAATTGTGTGACCTTGGGCAAGTTACTTGACTGTTTGCCTCAGTTTCTTCATCTGTAAAATGAGCTGGAGAAGGAAATGGCAAACCACTCTAGTATCTTTGCCAAGAAAATCTCAAATGGGGTCACAAAGAGTTGGGCACTACTGGAAAAAAAAAGATGACTACACAATAATAATTTGAAACAGAATATTTCATAAGTAGACAACTGCTCCCTATGCTGAGCTGAAATCTGCCTCTCTGGAAATTCCTTCCATTGTTCTATCTTCTACACAAAACCAAACCATTCTGTGTGTAACAGTTTCTAGGCCCCTTCCCACCATGGTTACTTTCCTCTGAAAATGTAGTAGCAGGTAAAATCACCCTGAATAAAACAATATCCAGAACTAAACACAAAAGACAATACAACTGACAGGTCCAGGAGGGAAATCTGCAGTCTACCATATGCTCACAATGCACTTCACATTTTTATAGAGAAGTATTTTAATCAATCCAAGCCATACCTAAAGATTCTCAGAGATATTTCTCTGAATATTTCCTAATGGAAAAATAAAAGTGCATCTTGTGCTTAAAACCTTCCATGGAAAAGGGAAGAGTCTAAGTGATAGAGTAGATAGAATTTTGAATTTGAAATGATGAAAACTTGGGTTCAAATATTGCCTCAAGAAATTACTAGCTATGTGACCCTAGTTAAGTCATTTAGCTTTCCATGCTTCAGTTTCTTCATTTGTAAAAAGTTGGATTCAATGATTTCTATAAAATCCAAAATACAATACACTCAGAAGTTAGGGGTTTTTTCATTCTAAGGACTCATAATGAAAAAAAAGTTCTCTACTTCCAGAGAGAGAACTGATGAACTATAGGACCAGGTTGAAACATATTTTGTCCCTTCCATGTCCTTGTTTATATTGGGTGTCTTTTTTTCACCATGACTAATATAGAAATATATTTTGCATGATTTCAGATGTATGATTGGTATCATATTGCTTACCTTTTCAGTGGGTAGGGAGGAATTGAGAGAATTTGGAACTCAAAAAAATTTAAATGAATGTTAAAAACTAATGAATAATTTTTAAAATGGTTTTTGAAGGTAGGTATTCTTTCACTTTCTTTGTTATAGCCTCTGATCTACTAACGTGCCTTATAAACCAGGTAGCTTAATAAATGTATGATACTGAAATGAATTGTATTGAATGTTGTTCTTTCAAATGAAGTCACATTCAAACTTTTCAATTCATCTAATATTTCTTCTCAGCGTTTTTTGATGGAAAACCTTGGACGGAAGCCCATTTGAGACCAGAGTAAGAATGCAAGCATATATTGTGTTGTGCATTTGACCTTTACAATATTTAATGGATAGATGTTAGTAGTGGAGTATAAAGGGCACTGGAAAATAAAGATTAGGTAATTTAGGATTACACAGCTAGATAAGGGTCTAAGATATGAACTCGGGTCTTATTGACTCCACATCCAGAATTTTATCAACTACACCACCTGCCTGCTTCTTGAGCAACCTACTGGATAGAATAGCCACAAGCCTGAATCCATAAACTATAAATCACCCCAGAGCTCAAGACTCCAGATTTTTAAAGGAAATGTAGGCCCTAAAAATAAACAACTAGAAATTCATGACTGATGGTAAGAATCTCCAACAAGCCTTGGCTGTTTTATATCTCAAAGGAGAACCAGACCAAAAAAATGATACTGTTCTTCTGACATCAGATATTCTTATACTAGGCACTCCAAGGAGAAAGATGGAACTAAAGGAAACATAACAGGAAGAATATGACATTTTTGGGAAGGGACTAAAGTTTCATAGAGTCATAAATCTAGAACTAGAAGGCCCAAGAGATAATCAGTAATAACTTAACGGTCAATAGTAATAAGCAGAAATAGAAAAACTCAGAGCACAAATGCCCATCTTGCAAATAGTCAAGTCAATAACACAACTAGTCTCCTCCATTTAAAAAAAAATGCTATAAACTTCCATGAAATGTGAGTCATTATTTTTAGGGCTGGTGAAAATGTCACTAGAGCAGTAAAAATGCTAGCAGGCCTAGAGATGTGTTTAACCTATCTGTGAGAGGATAATAATGCATTGTAGTAGCTTATTTTCAACACACATTGACTAACTCATTAGCTATACAACTATCTGATTTAAGTACCCAGATGCAAGAAGAGAGATTTCTCACTCCTCCACCAAAGGCAGATTCAACAAATGTTCCCCTATGTTAGGGGGTGCCCTGGCACATATATAACTTTCAAATGAGACATTTCTAAATTTTTCAACAGAATCCAAAGGCAAAACAAATGGAGTCACCTTTTCAGAGTACTTCCTTAAAGAGAAAGTAGAATATATGTTCCATGACAACAGCAATAATAATAAAAACTCATTTTTATAAAGTTCTAACTCTATACAAGGCACTATGCTAAATTCTTCACCTGATCCTCTCAACAATCATGAGAGGTAGGTACTGTTATTATCTCTGTTTAACAAATGAGGAAATTGAGGCAAACAGAGGTTAAGTGACATGCCCAGGATCTCATAGCTAGACTTTGAGGCCAAAATTGAACTCATATCTTCCTGACTATGAGTCCAACTCTACTCTATTCACTGAACCATCTAGCTGTTTCTTGAAGAGAGGAACTAATTTATCTCTGAAATACAATGTTTTGCTTCATAAATGTTTGTATAATTGGGTTGAATTGTTGAGTGTGGGAATACTTCCCCTCACTGGGTATCATTTTCTTTACTGATGAGAATGCAAAATCAGTATAATGGAAGAAATGCTGGTTCTAGAATAAGAAAAGCTGGATTCAAATCCTGCCTCTGAGGCTGGCTATTCTAATGACCTTAAGCCAATTCATTTAACCTGTGTCTCAGTTTATTCACCAAGGAGGTTGAATTAGATGGACTCCAAGCTCTAGATCTAGAAATTATGAAATAAAGAGGTTGTTTAAGCTGAATAATCTCAAAGTCTAAGGTCCCTTCCAGCTTTCAAGTTCAGTTTACAGGTCTGGCCTTATTTCATTCATTTCTCTTTCTGGCATATTCCAATTTCAAAACCCTGAGGGAGCTACTTAAGGGAAATAAACTCAGTCCCCAGTATATTCTTCTTGTCTAAAAGGGATTAAACTCAACTATAGCAACTTGAGCCTCCTCAAGGATGAAGGGAACCAGCAGCAAATGTCCAGAACTTCCTCAGCACTCAATCAGACCAGACACAGAAGTTAGGGGAAAACTAGGACAATTCTGGCAGAGGAAGACTATATCTAAATGGCACTTTCTCCTTAGGAAGAAAAATGGAGATGAATGATAAGCTCAGTCCAGTGATAAGTTAGGGACTATTGTCACAACCCATCTTCCATAGCCCTTGATCACATCGAGAGCTCCCAAGGTGATGGCTAATGGTACTGCCATCTGAGGCAAGTGCTTGTGACAGCTGGTAAGAGGGCACAGACTCACTCTTCTCACTCTGCCCAGCCAGAGGCAGAAGGCAGTGTCATGTGCAAAAGCAGAGGGCAAGGTAAGAAGCCCTGATTAGTTTTTAATGAGGCTCACTATTTGGAATATCAAGTGGGTTTTTGCATCCTAATGAACAGCTATTGCAAGATGTTTGAAATGTTCCTGAATTAAGGACTGCAGACTTCCAGGTGAATCACACTGGCTTCAGACAGCTATTTTTAGCCTGTCCCCTATGGCCAGCTCCAACCTGTAGAGTCACCTCTCAAATGAGACAATAACCTAGGAGATCAAAGAGTAAAGGGGAAAGGAACCGCTGTGAATTTTGTGTTAATGGAGGAAGCTGCAAACCATATCTCTTTAAGCAGTTCTGCTTACTAGTTATCTGATTTAGGGGTAACTTATACAACTCCCTAGTTTAAATTTCCTCTTCTATAAGAGGAGGTTGGACTAGATTAATCAGTCACAAAGCATTTTATGTGCCAGGCAAATAAAAAATGGAATAATCCTTGTTCTCAGGAATTTTATACTCCAATAGGAGAGGAACATGTACATGTACAAGGAAATAGAATGAATGTAAATACAAAATAATTAACAAAGTTGCTGAGAATGATTACTGTTAAGAAAAAAAGTATTTAGGCAATTGGGAGAGATCACTAGCTTTTGAGAAATCAGGAAAAGGCCTTCTGTCAAAAGCTTTATTTGAAGGAAGAAAAGGATTTTAAGAAATGGGTATTAGGGGGATATTGGGGAACAAGATAAGAAGTCAAGGCAGGAGGGAAAGGCCAGTGTAAAGACACAGATATGGAAGAATAGAAGAGAGTTCATATGGATAGCACAGTATAGTAGAGGTAGTCATGAATAATGAGGATGGATAGTTTGGGGGGCAGGTTTTGAAGGACTTTAAAATCTAAGCAGAAAGTTTATATGTGACCCTTAGGGCAATGGGGATCCCCAAGAGATGACTGAGTTGAAGAGTGAGAGTTGAGAGTATTCCATATTTAAGGAAAATCATTTTGGCAAGAGGATATACAACAAGACTGATGTGGGGAGAAACTTGAGATAAGGACATGAGACTCTTGCACATAATAGGGTCAAAACTGAAGTGATGGCTATGGAGATAGAGAGAAGAGATCAGATATGAGAGATACTGTGGAAGTAGAAATAATATTTGGCAACTGACTGAATATTGAGGTGAGAGAAGGAGTTGGAAATGATACCAATATTAAGTAAATGGGAGAATAGAAGGAATGTGTTTCCTTCAACAAAAATGAAGCTTGGAAAAGTGTAGGGGTTGGGAAGGAGGTGAGGAAGATAATGAATTTGGTTTCTGATATGATGAGTTTGAGATGTCTCTGAGACACTAACTTAAAACATCCAATAAGCAATTGAGGTTATGGGACTAAATCTTCCGGGGGGGATAGAGGGAAGAACGAAACATGCAAATCTATGAGTCATCTGCATATAGATGGCTGTTAAACCCCAGGGCTAGAAATGGGGTTAGCAAGAGAGGCAGTTTAGAAAGAAAAAAGTAGGGGGACTAAAAGGGATGAGCTAACAAAGAAAATGAAAGAGTAATAAGATAGTGAAAGAGAGTAGGATCACAAAACTCCAGTGAAAAGAGGATATCCAGTAGGAAAAATTAGTTAATCAATAAGTTTCACAGATATATCAAAAAGGGTGAGGACCATCACATTTAAAAATTAAAAGCTCATTGGTATCTTTACAGAAGACAATTTCAGTTAAGTGATAAGGTCAGAAGCCAGACTCCAAAAGGCTTAGAAAAGAGTGACAGAAAAGGAAATAAGTATAGATGAATATTTTGGGATTAGTTGAGAAAGGAAAGAGAGATATAGGACAAGAGCGTGAGGGAGTGATGGAATTTAACAAAAAATTTTTCTAGGAGGGGAGAGATTAGAATATGTTTGAAGAAAATAGAGAATGATTTAATAGACAGGAAGAAGCTTAAGAGTTGTATTTTTGGATCTTTGTGAGTTTTCTTTTGGTTTGGTTGGTTTTCTGGTGGGAGAGTGGAAGGTGATATTGCAGCATTCTGGTGAAGACAGGAGGGGATGCAATCAAGTGTGAGTTTAAAGGGGGTGACCTTGGCAAGGAAAACGGCTATTTCTTTATCAGAGGTTGAGGGAGAAAAAGGAGAATGTGATGAATGACATTGAGGGAATCTTGAGATGAGAGAAGGGGAAGGAGAGTTCATGTATAATGGCCTCAATTTTCTGAATATAGTAAGACTCAACTGAGAGGGAGAAGAGGAAATGTGGGAGGCTTGAAGAGGGAAAAAGTTTAGCATATATTTTAATATGTATGACATATATGGGATTACTTTCCATCTAGGGGATGGGGGAGGGAGAAGGAGGAGAAAATTTAGAACATATGGCTATGCAAGAATCAATGTTGAAAAATTATCCATGCATATGTTTTGAAAATAAAAAGCTTTAATAATTTTTTAAAAAGGAAAAAAGTTTAAAACAGCTTCTCTGGGGAACAAGATAAGAAATCAATTATGGAGGAGTGAAAGGACTGCCTTGCTGCAATGAAAGCCTATTTTAAATTGTATAACATGAATTTATAATATGCCCAACCAGCACGGTAGTGTGATGTCTCCCAACTCCACTGAAAGACGCTGAAAGTAATCCTGAGTGGAAGTTTGGCAAGATTTGGAAATAGTGCTAAGGGGTGAGGGATTCAGCATAGACAACAATATTGAAATGGACAACAATAAAAATGAAATTGAAAAGAAAAGAAAGTAAAGTCAGAGAAGGTCTAATGACCTTGAGAAATGTTGAGGTGGGAAGGGATCAGAAATTTCCATGAGTGCAAAAAATAGGTTAAGGTGGGTTGAGGCATAAGGAGAGATGGAATAATAGGAAGTTTTGATCAGATTAGATGGATTGGGAGAAGATCATTCAGTAAAACCACACAGTAAAAATAAAATATGTCTTAACATATACAACTTTGAACTTATGATAATGAGGTACTTTAATTACATTCATACACAAAAGCCTAAAATTACAGTTTTTTAAAAATAGATAATTAATAGTTCTAAGGCATTCTATAATAAAGCAATTCCTAATTCTTCTTTGTAGATAGATCAATCACCTCCAAAATGCAAATTATTCCTACACACAATGAGCATTTTCCTTAAAATGAACACCTAAGAGGGGTGGAGCCAAGATGGCGAACTGCGGAGAGCTTTCTCTGTGAACTCCTTCGACATTCCCTCAAACCCAGACAAAGTAAGCCTTAAAACTGGTTTCTGAGTGAGGGCCTCGCCAAGCATTTGGACTACAACGCACTTCTATAAAAGATCTACCTTGAAAGAACTCCGGAGAAGGTTAGCCTCAGGGGAAATCGGCCGCTGGTCGCGATCAGACTCCAGCCAGGGCGGAAGTCAGGGCTGTGATAGAGGGGCGGATTTAAGGCACCCAGGAAGCCCCTGGGAGACGCCTGGGCCACTTTGCTCTGCTTGCGGGCAGGTGCTTTGGCAGATCTGCCTTTGGAAGGGGGTGGATCGAGAACAGCTGAAAACGTGGTTCTAGTGCGAATCTAGCCCGACCAGCCTCAGACCGGAAGTCAACTCGGCAAACTGCCCCAGGGCAAATATAAATTGTTGCAGTTTTCTCGGCTTTTGACCAATATCCCAACTTTAAATCATGAGCAAGAAGCAGAAGAGAGCTCTCACCATAGAAAGCTTCTACAGAGAAAAAATAGAACAGTCCCCAGATCCTGACATTATGAAAACAATCCCAGATGAAGCCACAAAGGCAGACTTAAGTTGGTCTCCCTTTCAGAAGGCTTACCTGGATGATTGCATTAAGAATCTCAAAAGAGAGCTAGAAGAAGAATGGGGAAATAAATTGAGATCAGGGCAACAGAAATATCAAAAACTGGAAAATAGGACTGGTGAATTGGAAAAAGAAAACAGTTCACTGAAAAACAAAATTGGTGAATTGGAAAAAATCACCAATTCACTGGAAAATAAAAATGGTGAACTGAAAAACGAAATTGGTGAATTGGAAAAAGACAACAATTCACTGAAAAACAAAATTGGTGAATTGGAAAAAGACAACAATTCACTGAAAAATAAAACTGGCAAAATGGAAAAAGAATGCATTGAATCCAGAAATTCAATTGGCCAGCTACAAAAGGAGCTAAAAAAGATAACTGAAGGAAATAATACTTTAAAAATTAAAATTGAACAAATAGAAGTAAATGACTCAATAAAATGAATACCTAAGTAAATGGAATCCTTAAACCGCTTCAAAGCAAGCTGATGCTATAATATTTGTGAGATTTAAGAATAAGATTTAAGGAGCCTGAAGAATTGGGAGGCTAGGGAGTTAGAGAGGCAATCAACTTTAATATTGAAATCTCCTGGTGAAAAAAAAAAAAGAGTTAGGAAGAAAAGAAATATAATGAGGCAAGAGTAGAAATTCTTGAAAAAAGAAGGGAAATGACCTGGGAAAGGCCTGATAGGAACTATCATAATTTAGATAGAACTTAGATTTAAATGAATTCAGATTTAAAATTTTTAAAAATTAAATTAAAAATTGAAAAACATTAGCAAACTTTAAAAAAGGAAAGGTAGGTGAATGATGAAATAAAAGGACAGTATGAAAGCAACAACAGGGAGTTTGGATTGCAGAGTATAAAAAGGGGAATAATGAATAATGAGGTTGGAGAGTTTGGAACCAGGATGTAAAGGGAATGAATGAAAATGAAGCAAGCGGTTTTATATTTTATCCTAGAGGTAATAAGGAGTTACTAAAATTTGTTGAATGGTTAAATGGCATGGTCATATCCACATGTAAGAAAAAAAATCACTTTAGCAACTTTGTAGAAGATGCTCTGGAATGGTGAGAAACTTGAAACAGGAGGATCAAATAGAAGGCAACTGACATTTTTACATGAGATGGGATAAAAGTCTACAGTAAAATAGTAACTATGTGAGAAGAAAAGGGGTTATATACTAGAGATGTTGTAAATAGAGGATGTCCTTCCACTTCTAAATCCCATCGATAAGATCTCTTTTAGAGGGAAGAAGAGAGGGGGAAAGGAAGAAAGGAAAAAAGGAAAAAAGGAAGGAAAGAAGGAAGGAAGGAAGGAAGAAGGAAGGAAGGAAGGAAGGAAGGAAGGAAGGAAGGAAGGAAGGAAGGAAGGAAGGAAGGAGGAAGGGACGGAGGATGCACTTATTAATTCACAATCCTGGGCCTCAGTTTCCTATTTAAACTGCTGAGGTTACTTCCAATTCAGATATTGTGTTATTCTACAGTAGGAAGTCCTCTCATCTTTTTTCTGGCTCTTTAAGGGAAGGATGGTAAGTCACCCTATCAGTCATACTTCCCTCTCAGAAGGAAAAAAAAAAATTCTGCCTGATTGTTTCAGTTGACTGTTCCTGAAGAACAAGTTGAGAATGGGAGGGAAGCTGAAAAAGGAAGGTCACTAAAATCCTTCTGATTCTTCCAGACTCAGGTCATATCCCATCAATTTGATAAAGCCTCCTTTCTCTCCTCTGGAGTACAATGATGTCCCCTTTTATGCACTGCCCCTATATGTCCTGTCTACACCATACAACTGAACACTTGATCATTTAGTGTGTTCTATTGTTCTCAACTTGTTTCTTGTAAAAGGAGAGAGAGAGAGAGAGAGAGAGAGAGAGAGAGAGAGAGAGAGAGAGAGAGAGATGGTAGAAGAAAGGTTGAACTTGGAGCTAGAACACTAGGGGTTCAAGTTGGGATCTGACATTTACTAGACCTGTGGCCATGAACAAATGCTTTTTTTTTTTTTTTTGCTGAGGCACTTGGGGTCAAGTGACTTGCCCAGGGTCACACAGCTAGGAAGTATTATGTGTCTGAGACCAGATTTGAACTCAGGTTCTCCTGACTTCAGGGCTGGTGATCTGTCCACTGATGAGCAAATACTTTTACCACAATTCATGTCCTTGAGGAGTTTATAATCTGGTAGCTAGAGAGGACAAGTGTTGAGAATGTAAAAAGAACCATGAATCTGGAATCAGTGGATTCAGTTTGGCTCAGTCACATCCCATGAAATGACTAAACTATTTAATCTCTCTGGGCATTAGATGCTGCATCTGTAAAACTTAAATGAGCTTATTTCTAAAGTCCTTTCCAGCTCAAAATGCTGTTCTATGAACTACGAACTATAAATGTAGTAGTCAGATACAAAACAAGATGCTTACTAAACTCCAAGGGAGAAAACTTCATTACTAACTAAGAATCAAGAATGTCTCCATGGACAGGGTAAAAAGACAGTCCTCCTGCCTCCTGACTTCTGTGGAACCTCCTCCTAGGCTGGACCAAGACTACCTCCAGACCTTTAGAATTTCCTCCACAAAAGGTCTAGTACTGCTCCCTACTGTTTTACATGCTCTGAAGAGAACCTCTCAGAACTTCCAATGACACAGCACCATTAGCATTTCACTGTTCTCTACAATGCTGCTTTTATGTCCTAATTTTGAAAAAAGATTTTAAAAACATACCTGTATTTAATGATTTGAGATTATAGATGAAGTAGCTTAAGGAAAGGGGAGGCATTTAAATATCTATTAGATATATATGTATATAATGTTAACATGGGCTCCTAAATGACTATACCAACCTGTCAAGAGTTACACAGCAACTAGCCAATCAAAAAGGCTTCTGAAGACCAAAACTGCTTGACATACCAGTGATCCTCTGAAAGTGAACTCTAGTGGAATTTGGAGATGCCTGTAGTTGCCAAAAGCCAAACAACTCAAGGGCAACCTTGAGCAACAGCTGCAGACCCAAGACCTTGTTCGGGACTTTCTAAACATCCTGGCTTGTTTTGTCTACAGATGTCTTCTTCCTTAACCTCCCCCCTGCTAGAAACTATGTTATCTCACCCTTTTCCCACTCCCCTCTGAGCAGCTGAGAACCCTCTCCCTCTCTCTGCTTCCTTGCAGGATCTTCTCTCCCCTACAGGCTTCTTTTTCTCAGACAATAAATGCTTATAATTGGTCTGACTCTTTCATTTCAGGTCCCTTTATGGGCCTGACAGTCCTTTGTTAACCATATGTATATATGTGTTCTTTTATGTGTATATCATATA
The DNA here is from genome assembly GCA_023553655.1 of Myrmecobius fasciatus. NCBI lineage: Eukaryota > Metazoa > Chordata > Mammalia > Dasyuromorphia > Myrmecobiidae > Myrmecobius > Myrmecobius fasciatus. Next base: position 426,292 of record JAJPUD010000380.1, on the reverse strand, counting down.
TATATGGTATGGGGGAGAAGGAAAGAGAGAGACAGAGAAAGACAGACAGAGACAGAGAGAAAGAGAGGAGGGAAATAGGGAGGGAAGGAGAGAGAGAAGGAGAGAGACAGAGACAGAAAAAGAGAGAGAAACAGAGACAGAAACACAGAGAGAAGACAAAGAGAGAGACAGAGATAGAGGGAAAGAGAGAAGGAGGAGGGAGGGAGGGAAGAAGAGAGAGAAACAGAGAGACAGAGACAGAAAGAGACAGCAAGAAGACAGAGAACTTGAGTTCACGCTTATAACACCCCTCTGTTCCCTAGGGCAAAAACAGAAAGAAGAGTTTCTGGAAAGAAAAGAAATACTTAAAAAGGAAAACAAAGAAATTTGTAAAGCACTTAGTCCAGAACTTGGCAAATAGGAGAGACATTGGGTCCAAGATTTCACCAAGATAGAGAACTTTCAGGTGAAGAAACTCCCTCTTCCAAGGTTAGCATTTTCTCTGCCACTAATAGCCCTAGAGACCTTCCTGGAACTTCGGGAGGTTAAGTACCTTGGCCAGGGGCAGGACTTGAAGACACATCTTCCTGATTTGGGGGATTAGTTCTCAATCTACAAAAACTATCTTGGGGGCAAGAGAAACTTCAAAGAAGAAAGAGGACCATTACTTGGGTTGAATATAATGAAGGTAACAAAGTGAAATGACAAAGAGAAATAACTACCCATTTTTTGGTTTCTCTTTTTTCTACCTATGAGAATGCTCTTTAGCCTGAGCATATTAGAAACAAAAGGGTAGCCAAGCTCAAAATAAGCAGAGTTGGTAAGACATCAAATTATTGTGGTGGTTGTTATCTTTCCTTCTCAAAAAGGAACAAAATGACATCAGTATGTTAGAGTCAAATTGTCACAGTGTCCAATCACATCTCATCAGAGCAATACAAGCTCAACTCAGAATCCTCTGCTCCAGATCTTCACTGCTTTCAACAAGACCAGATAACTAGGTAGAAAGATAAACTATATCCCAAGGTAAACAAAGATCTAGGTATTTTTTTCTTGAGACACTGTCATTGTTATTTTTTTTAAACCATGGAGAACAGGAGAGTTATCTAAGGAGAGAAGGACAAATGTGCTCATCTAAACCATAGGTCAGTGAACTTGTTTATGGTTCACAACAAAATCCTATATGGTATTGAAAGAAGTCTCACAGATTCTTTTTAGAATCATCCTCCTTCCCTTTCTCTCTCCTATTACTTCCCCGAAAAGCCTTCATGGAAGCACTATTTGAACTCCAATTTTTTGGCCTTTATTGCTTCATGCCTCCATAAATAATTTCATCTTACACATCCTTCCTCCATAATTCTTCCAAAAATACTGCTTTCATTATGTCATTCCTCTTCTCAAATACATATAGGTAAGCATTGAATTGTACGATTTCTTCATCATTTACCAGGGATTTCCACTGATTAAAGAATCACAGTAAGATCACAGATTTAGAGTTGGAAGATCCCTTAAAAATCACTGAGTCCAACTTCTCTTCATTTTACAGATTAAAAAACTAAGTACAGAAAAGTTAAGATATTAGAGTAAAGGTCCAATATTACATATTTAGTAACATATCTGAGCTAGGGTTTAAAGCATGTTTTCCTGTTTCCAGTTCCAAATCTGTCCACTATTCCATGCTCTCTAGTATTCAAATAGGCTTTCAAAGTGCTCTATAATCTTGAGCATCTCTGTATGTGACTCTGTGTTTCTCTGTGTCTCTCACTCTCTCTCTCTCAATCTGTCTCCCTCCTCTCTCTTTCTCTCCTTTTCCTTCCCTCCCTTCTCCTCCCCTCCCCTCCTCTCCTCTCCTCTGTCAAGTCCCCTCTCTTTAGGCAGTCTGATAGTTCCTGCTCCCAGAAGCAAGTGATTGCTTTAGTTCTGATACCTGATTGGCTTACCCCTGTTGCAGCCTCAGACTCCCCAATTCTAGCATCTTTTAGCCGCAGTCTTCTGAATAGCAGGGCTCACAGATGTGCCCCCACCATGCCCAGCCCAATCCTCCTCTCCTGTTATTTCCTAGTACAACCTCATTGATCCAGAAAGTTCATTCCCATTGCCTTTCTGTGAAGGCATCAGGCTATTTTACTCATACTGTTTCCCTCTCTCAAAAATCCTTAGAAAGCCCTATTCTGTCTGAGGCAGATTCTAGCTACCCTTCCATATCCTGCTAAAGTTATAGTTCTTCTATGTATTCTTAGAGTATGTCTGGGTATTTCATTATCCCCTGCCTTGTAATGACATTTAATTTTTTCACACATCTCATAACTCCTCAGCACCACTGTATGTTCTTGAGAAAGGGAATCTAGAAAAATATTCTTATTAAAATCTGAGAATCCTAGAATTGGAATCAACACAAGAGATCATTTAGTTCCATCCTACCTGAAGTAGGAACCCCATGAACAATATCCTTGGCAAGTAATAATCTAGCCTTCACTTAAACACCTGCAGTATGGTAAAATCACTACCCCCCAAGGTAACCCATTCTTTATTCAGACAGCTCTAATTGTTGGGGAACTTTCCCTTATCTTAAGCCAAGTCCACCTCCCTGCAGCTTCCATCTATTTTCTAAAACTAGCTCTGCCCTTTAGGACCAATTAATAAGTGTTTATTAACCATCAACTATGTTAGGTATTGTTCTACCTGTGAGCATGGGGTAACAAGTACAAAGATGAGACAGTCCCTGCCCTCCAGGAGCTATTATTAGAGAAATTATAACATTCTCAGATAAGCAAATGTAAGATATAGACATATAAAATAAATACACAATGATGCAGAAGGGGAAGCTAAATGTTTCCAGAGCTATAAAATCATTAAGTTGAGATGTGCTCCATGTGCCCCAACTTTATTGCATTTCTCTTCAAAATCTAGTTTAAAAGATGGTATCTGAGAATTAAATTTGAATTTCTGCAACACAGCAAAAAAATAGGAATAACAGGCTGCTGGAAAGGGATAGAAGGTACCTATCAAAAACTCCTAAGATTGTACTGCAAATCAATTAAAAGGAGTCACAGGATTTTATCCCAATTCTAGAAGCATCCTAAGAGAGCATCCATGCTGACCTCATTTTTCATTTGAGAAAACGGGAAACTCCCCACCAAGTTATATATGGAAAACCAGAAAATGTGGTAGAGAACATTTGAGTAAAGATCAGTGGCTGAAAAAAATAAAATTGACATAATCATCAGAGTTTCCTAGACAGAAAGTAGAACTATATTAGGATTTCAGAAAAGAAATAACAAGTCTTTCTATTCTGTCTTCTCAGCAGATTGTCCCTTTTATCTCCACTTTCTTACTTATTTTCAATCTCCCTCCATCTACTGATTACTACCCTACCACCTACAAGCATGCCCATGACTCCATCTTCAAAAAACCCCCATCTGATTCATCCCTGTAAATTATTCCATAGCTCTCTTCCCTTTTGTGGATAAACACCTTGAGAAAGCCATCTAAACAAGTGTCTCCACTTCCTTTCCTCTTAATTCTGCAGTCTTGCTTCCGACCTCATCATCCAACTGGAACTGCTCTATCCAAAGTTGCCAGGGATCTCTTCATTGCTGAATCTAATTGCCTTTTCTCAAACTTTATCCTTTTTAATGTCCTCTGCTAACTCTGACACTGCTGATCACTCTCTTCTTTGTCCTGGTCCTTGTTCTCTTCTCCCTCTATGTTATTTCATTTGGTGATTATATCCACTCCTAAGGAGGCAAATATCTTTTCTATTTGTCCAGTCCTAATCTTTCTTGGCTCGCAATTGCCCGTTGAAGAGCTTGAACAGGATGTCTTATAGGCATTTTAAGCTCAAAATGTACCAATCGGAAATTATTCTTTTCACCCATCCAACTTCATTTCTTCCTCATTTTTCTATTACTATGAAGGATACTTTTATTTTCCAGGTCACTCAGAGTTGCTGTGTATCAACCCCAATGCCTAACTCTCTTGTCCCCATGATCAATCAAAGGTCAAATCCTGGTATTTCTATCTTTATCACATCTCCAGTATATTTCCCCTTCTCTCTTTTAACACTGCTACCTCCCTGGTCCAGTCTTTTATCACATCATGTCTTGAATTTGGCAATAGCCTGCTGGTTGTTCTTCCTGCCTCAAATCTTTTTCCATTCCAATTCATCATCCTAACTCAACTTGATCTTCCTTCCAGAGAAAATCTGACAATAAACTTCAATGGCTCTCAAATTTCCTCCAGAATAAAATATAAAAATCCTCTGTTTGGTTTATAAAGCCCTCCATAATTTGACTCTTTACTACCTTTCTTCCGTTATTCCTCAAACACATTCCATATCTCAGCTCAAGCATTTTGACTGTCCCAATGCCCAGAAAAACTCTTCTCTACTGCCTGGCTTTCCTGAGTTCCTTGAAGTCTTAGCTAAAGTCTCACCTTCTACAAGAAGCCTTTCCTGATCCCTGTTTGCATGAGTGCCTTCCCACCATTGATTATTTTCAACTTCTGCTATAGATAGCTTGTGTGTGTGTGTATGTGTGTGTGTGTGTGTGTGTGTGCATTTATTTACATGTTAGCTAGGCAGTGCAGTGGATAGAGTACTGGTCCTGAAGTCAGGAAAATACAAGTTCAAAATGTATCCTCAAATACTCTGTGTGAACTTGAGCAAGTCACAACCTATTTGTTTCATTTTTTCAATTGTAAAATATGAATAATAATAACATCTACTTCAGGGCTATTATGAGGATAAAATTAGATAATATCTGTAAGAACACTTTGCAAGCCTAAAAGCACTAATTATTATTATTAATTGTTGTCATTGTTACCCTCTACTTCATTAAACTATAAAGTATTGAGAGCGAGGATGTTTTTGCCTTTCTTTGAATCCTCACTGCTCAGTACAGAGCCTGGCACATAGTAGACTTTTAATAAATGCTATTTAAATGGTGCAGAAGATAGAGGGCTGGCTGAGTCTGAAGTCAGAAAGTCTGATCTTGCTGAGTATAAATCTGACCTCAGAAACTTACTGTATGGTAACAGCAAGATTATGTGATGATCCACTGAGATGGACTTGGCTATTTTCGACAATGCAGTGACTCAAAGTTCTAATAGACTTGGGATGGAAAATGCCTTTCACATCCAGGGAGATCTATGGAGACTAAACATGGATAGAAGCAAAGTATTTTCATCTTCATTTGTTTGCTTCTTGCTTTTTTTTTTCTTGTGGTTTTTTTTTTCAGTTTTGGTCTGGTTTTTTTTCCCCACAATATGACAAATATGGAAATATATCTTAAAGAATTGTAGGTGTTTAACCTAAATCAGATTGCTTGCTGTCTTAGGGAGAGGGGAGGTAAGGAAGAGAGGGAGAAAACTTTGGAACATAAAAACTTACAAAATGAATGTTGAAAACTATCTTTGCATGCATTTGGAAAATTAAAATACTATTGAAAAAATATCTCAAAATGAAAAACAAAAAAGAAACTTATGGTGTGACCCTGGGCAACTCACTTTACCTTCTTTACTTTAGTTTCTCATCAGCAAAATGAGCTGGAAGAGGAAAAATCAAGTTCATTCCAGTATCCCTCCCAAAAACCTCCAAATAGGGTCACAAAGAAACATGAATGAAAACAACTGAACAAGAGCAACGAAGTTTATCTGCTGATTGTACTCTAAGTTGACCAGAAGGCAGCTGAATTAGTGTATTTAGTGCTATGTACTAAATATATAGAAAGGAAGGACATTGAGAAACTGGACACTGAGAAGGCAACCAGCAAGATGAAGGCTGTTAAGATCGAATCATATGAGACTCACTAGTTAGCTTGGAAAATGAAGAATGAGGTGGGACATGATGGAGAGCTCTGAAGAAATGTCATTTGTTCATGGGAGCAGGTTGGTTGTTTTCTGACTCAGAAGGAAAAATCAGAAGCAATGGATAGAAGGTCCAGGAGACAAATCAAAGCCTTATCTAAGGAAAATCTACCTGATGGCACTATCCAACAGCAGAAAGGGCAGCTTCAGGAAGACTCCTCTCCACTGGAGGTCTTCCAACGAAAAGCTGGGTGATCACGTATTAGCTCTGTTGTGGGGTTTTTTTGTTTGTTTGGTTGGTTTTTTTTTTTGTTTGTTTGTTTTTTTTTTTTTTTTTTTTTTT
>JAJPUD010000380.1:333424-411355 GCA_023553655.1 Myrmecobius fasciatus | reverse complement strand
TCGATAGTTATTTTGAATGGAATTTCTCTTTGTATCTCTTGCTGTTGCATTTTGTTGGTGATGTATAAAAATGCTGATGATTTATGTGGATTTATTTTGTATCCTGCAACTTTGCTAAAGTTGTGGATTAATTCTAATAGTTTTTTAGTTGATTCTCTAGGGTTCTCTAAGTAGACCATCATATCATCTGCAAAGAGTGATAATTTGGTTTCCTCATGACCTACTCTAATTCCTTTAATCTCTTTTTCTTGTCTTATTGCCAAGGCTAGCATTTCTAATACAATATTGAATAGTAATGGTGATAGTGGGCAATCTTGTTTCACCCCTGATCTTATTGGGAATGGTTCCAGTTTATTACCATTACATATGATGCTAGCTGATGGTTTTAAATAGATGCTACCGACTATTTTAAGGAAAAGTCCATTAATTCCTATACTCTCTAATGTTTTTAATAGGAATGGATGTTGGATTTTATCAAATGCTTTTTCTGCATCTATTGAGATTATCATATGTTTTTTGTTAATTTGGTTATTGATATAGTCAATTATGTTAATAGTTTTCCTAATATTGAACCATCCCTGCATTCCTGGTATAAATCCGACTTGGTCATGGTATATTATTCTGGGAATGATTTTCTGTAATCTCTTTGCTAATGTTTTATTTAAGATTTTTGCATCAATATTCATTAGGGAGATTGGTCTATAATTTTCTTTCTCTGTTTTTGTTTTACCTGGTTTAGGTATCAGTACCATGTCTGTATCATAAAAGGAGTTTGGTAGGAGTCCTTCATTCCCTATTTTTTCGAATAGTTTATATAATATTGGAGTTAATTGTTCTTTAAATGTTTGGTAGAATTCACATGTAAATCCATCTGGTCCTGGGGATTTTTTCTTAGGGAGTTAATTAATGACTCGTTCTATTTCTTTCTGAAATGGGACTATTTAAGTAATTTATTTCCTCTTCTGTTAATCTGGGCAATCTATATTTTTGTAGATAGTCCTCCATTTCACTTAGGTTATCAAATTTATTGGCATAAAGTTGGGCAAAGTAACTCCTGATTATTGCTCTAATTTCCTCTTCATTGGTGGAAAGTTCTCCCTTTTCATTTTTGAGTCTAACAATTTGATTTTCCTCTTTCCTTTTTCTAATTAAATTAACTAGAGGTTTATCTATTTTGTTGGTTTTTTTCATAAAACCAACTTTTAGTTTTATTTATTAATTCAATAGTTTTTTTTTACTTTCAATTTTACTAACATCCTTTTATTTTTAGGATTTCAAGTTTGGTATTTGGTTGGGGGTTTTTAATTTGTTCTTTCTCTAGCTTTTTTAGTTGCAAGCCCAATTCATTGATTTTCTCTTTCTCTATTTTATGCAAATAAGTATCTAGAGATATAAAATTTCCCCTCATTACCACTTTGGCTATATCCCACAAATTTTGGTATGTTGTCTCATTATTGTCATTCTCTTGGATGAAATTAGTAATTGTGTCTGTAATTTGCTGTTTCACCCATTCATTCTTTAGGATAAAATTATTTAGTTTCCAATTGGTTTTTGGTCTATTTTCTCCTGGCCTTATATTGCATGTGATTTTTATTCCATCATGATCTGAAAAGAATATATTTATTATTTCTGCCTTCCTGCATTTGATTTTGAGGTTTTTGTGTCCTAACACATGGTCAATTTTTGTATAAGTTCCATGGACTGCTGAGAAAAAAGTAAACTCCTTTCTGTCTCCATTTAATTTCCTCCAAAGATCTATCATACCTAACTTTTCTAACATTTTGTTTACCTCCTTAACTTCTTTCTTATTTATTTTGTGGTTTGATTTATCAAGTTCTGAGAGAGGGAGGTTGAGATCCCCCACTATTATAGTTTTGCTGTCTATTTCTTCTTACATCTCTCTGAACTTTTCCTCTAGGAATTTCCATGCTATACCACTTGGTGCATATATGTTTAGTATTGATATTGCTTCATTATCTATGGTACCCTTTAGGAAGATATAATTTCCTTCTTTGTCTCTTTTAATTAAGGTTATCTTTGCTTTTACTTGGTCTGAGATCAGGATTGCTACCCCTGCTTTTTTTTGTTCACCTGAAGCATAATAGATTCTGCACCAGCCTTTTACCTTCACCCTGTATGTATCTCTATGTTTTAGATGTGTTTCTTGTATACAACATATTGTTGGATTCTGGTTTTTAATCCAGTCTGCTATCTGCTTCTGCTTTAAGGGAGAGTTCATTCCATTCACATTCACAGTTAAAATAACTAATTCTGTATTTCCTGCCATCTTATTTACCCTAGTTTATGCTTTTCTCTTTCTTATCCCCTTTCCCTCCTTCTTACTATTTTGCTTTTGATAACCACTTCCCTCAAACAATCCTTCCCCTTTAGAGCCCCACCCACCCCTTTTTCCCCCCTTTCCCTCCTGTTTCCTTATAAGTACGTCTATTATTCCCTCAGAGCCAAATCTGATGAGATGGAGATTAACCAAATTCTCATTCCCCTCCCTTTTTTCCCCTCAATCATTATAGGTTTTCTTTGCCTCTACCCATTGTCCTATTCCTGACAGGCTGGCTAAGTGATTAGTTAGCTATCCATTCTCTTGCTAAGAAGTTATCTGAGCTGTGTGACCCTGGGCAAGTCACCTAACCTCAATTGCCTAAGCAAAAAAAAAAAAAAGTTATCTGGAAAGCTATTTTCCAGGAAAAGCTTATCCATGAGAAAAAGAAACATTCTTAAACCAGGTGATCATCTGTTCAAGTCCAGAAGCTATAAGGAATGGAAACCTACAAGCTATTTCCATAATGCAGATTTGTGTAGGTGGGAGCTGTTTGTGTGCACATCAAAATGCAGCAAGAAGCAAACAGCAATAAGAAAAAGGCATAAATGCTGACTTGTTTTTTAAAAAATAGAATTAAGACCTCCATTGTTATGAGAACTATGTTTTGTAACTTGATATAAATTGGGTTTTCTCTAAGGAGAAGTGGGGTTACAGATCATTCCAGTTCCTGACTCAATATCTGAGGGGCTACTCTTTACAAAGAATAATTAGTGCCCTGGATATAGAACAGCTGAAAGTATTGTGTCCTAGATGATCCCGAGTTTCCTTCTTGAGGATTTGAAGGGCTGGTCTATGGAACAGGGATTAGGTTGGTTATGCTTGGTACCAAGAAAAGGAATCTAGGAGTGATAAGTGGAAGTTTCAGAGAGACAGATTGAAACTTGATGTATTTTTAAAATTGCTACTATTTAATAATTGTCCAAAAGTTAAAAAAAAAAAAAAAACAACCTTCCTCCACCTCCCAGGAGATCTTCAAGGAAAGATTGAATAATCATTTGTTATCTGTATGGTAGAAGGGATGCTTATTCAAGTATGGTTTACTGTGGGAGCACTTCCAACACTGAAGTTCTATGATTCTCTAAATCCTTCAAGTCCTCTCTGGAACAGAACAGACTGACAAGTGTCTCAAGAGTTTTGTTTTTCATTTCTTTTCCAGTGAGAGGAGGGAGTTGAAACAGAGGGTAAGGTTAGGGAATAGGGTTCAGTCCCACTACACAGAAAAAAAGAGAGAACAGAAGGAAGACCAGAAGGAATTGTAGATAAGCAAGGCAGCTTTTAAAGTTACATGTTTTAATTTAACATCTATTTAAAAGAAAAGCAAACTCTAAGTAAAAGAGATTTACAGTTTTGTGTACATACTCTCCTTCTGTTCTATAATGTATATAAAATGCTAATTTTATTTGGGATGTTAGATTCAGAATAAAAATAAAATTATTTTTAAGGGAAAGGACAGAAAAGAGGTTAGGAAGAAATCAAGATCGTTTTAATTAAAAGAAATTAATAGGAAGACTTTAACTGGAACCAGAAATCCCAACAGCAGCAGCAAACTACATCTTTATCACATACAGGGGTAGCTAGAAAGAGACCTGAACTTTGAATCAGGAAAGTTAGGCTCTAGTCACAACTGAAAGAGTTTAAATAAAAGCTGTATAATTGTGACCTATGGCTGGCTCTCCTAACTTTCAGGGGGATGCTGCAGAACTACCAATGCAAGGACAAATTAGGGGTAGTCTCAGAGTGGGGAGGGGGATGTAGGTGACACTTAGATGTCAGATCCTCAAATTACTGCCCACAAAAGGAGTCCATACTCATGCTACACAAGTATGTATAAAATTGATAAAGAATAGCCTTGGTGGAGCAGGGCACCAGCACATGGAAAAGTCTCAAAGACAGTAAATAAAAAGTGTTGACAATGCTTATTATGTGCAAGCATAGATCTAAGTGCTAGGGATAAAAACAGAAAACTGGAACAGTCCTTGCTCTCAAGGAGCTCACACTTTATTGAGGGAGACAATACTTTAGATGGAAATTTCAGCCACTGTATAAATGGAAAAGCCCAGAAGTTTTAAGAGTGAATCACTGGGACAAATGGTGAGGTCCAAGATGTCTGGCAGGCCCAACATCAGGGCAGATGTGAAAGCCCAGGAGGACTCTATACCATGGAAGAGCAGATAATAAGGCTTAATTGATCTTTCTGGTAGAGCTACAGTTTGTGAATCTATTGATCCAAATGGTGGGGAAATCCATGTTCTAGTCAACAGCAGATAGAAATCCTAGAGGTATCCTGTTGGGGCCCAAACAACTAAGAAGGGAGGACTGGATTCAGTGTCCATCCAGGAAGAAGGAAAAGGGGACCATTGGTAGGAAGGTTGGGGGGAGAAGCAATACCTGCTTTACCTGGTCTCCATCCCTTCTAAAGTGTTCTGATAGCTAGCCTTGGGGTAGGAAGGCCATGCCTGCTTGCTGCCTTCATGGTTTTTAGGGAAACCAGGTATTCCAAAATGAAGAGATGAGGAAGGAGTACATTGCAAGTGTGAGAGACAGTCAGTGCAATGCCCAGTGATGAGAAAGTAAAGGAACATCATAGGTGAGGGACAGAAAATAGGCCAGTATGACTAGTCCAGGAGAGTGTGAAGAAAAATGATGTATGAGAAGATTGGAGAAGTTCTGGAGAGTTTTCAGATCCAAGTGGCAATATGGAACTACCAGAGTATGTAAGGAAGGGGATAGGTATAAAGTGAGCCACTTTATGAAAAGTGGCCATTGTGTGTAGAGTATACTGGTGTAGGGGAAGACATAAGGCAAGGAATCAATAAGAAGGTGAGGAGGAGCTAAACTTGGTAATGGTCGTGTGGGAGGGGAAAAAAAAACACTAGAGCAAAAAAGAGGAAAAGATTTGTCAATGGACTGAATATGTAAGGAAAGTAAGAGTGGCCAGTCTGGGGATTTGGAATCAGGGAACAGGGAGTTCAAATCAGTTGTGAATAGAAATCTATTCATCTACCTTGCCCATCTCTCCCAAAATAATGAGTCTTCTCCATTTTGCTTTGTATTATCTCATTGGGAGTTATTTTACACCCTATAAAAATCTGGGGATTGACCAAGCTTTAATTAAATTATTTCACTGCATTTCATCTAAATGATGCTGCTGGAATAAATGTTTTCTGAACTATGTCTAGATCAGTTCTAATTTTGGAATTCATGTAGTTCCATCCTATTAAATTGAGACCCAGAAAAGAAAAATGACTTGTCCAAAATCACAAAACTAGTTAGTGCCAGAGATCATATTAGAACTAGGTTTACCATTTAGCCAGACCACAAAATGTTAAAGGGAAATAATGTATAACAAGCTTGGAAAGGTAGATTGGAGTCAGGGCTTTAAATACCAATGGAGGAATTTATATTTGATCCTGGAAGTAATAAAGAGTCATGGGAATTTATTGAATAGGTAAGTAATGTAGTCCTATTTCTGATTTATGAATATAACATTGAGTGTATGATAAATTGGAGAGGGGAGAAAACTTGAGGCTGGGGGACCAATTAAGAGACTATCACTATCAACTTTGCAAGAGGTGATAAGATTTTAAACTAGGATAACCCATGCAAGTGGAGAGAAGGACATGGATGAGAGAGATTTTATGGAGGTAGAATTTAAAAGACTATGCAATTGACTGAATGGGGACACATTAGAAGTAGAAGATGAGTGTAAAGTTGTGAATTTGGGTGAATAGAAGAATGGTAGTACCTTCTTTAGAAATAGAGAACTTCATAGGAGTGATGGGTTCCAGGGTGGAGTGAGGACAATGGAGTTCTGCTTTGAGAAAGCTGAGTCTGAGATATCTATGGTTATGTAGTTTGAAATGCCAAATAGGCAGTCGGGGATGCAGCACCAGAGTTCATGGGAGGACCTAGGGCTAGATATATAGATTTGGGAGTTATCAACATAGAGGTGATGATTGAATTATGAGATTGCCAAGAAAGTATAGAGAGAAGAGAAAAGGGCTCAAGACAGCATCCTAAAATATAATAACCCAGGTTTTCTTTAACATTGTAACCAAAGTGTGAATTGATAATAAAAATGAGAAGTTCAGGTTCCCAGTGTGAGTGAGGAATAAGCCACAAGAGGGATGTGTTAGAATCACAACAGAAAAGCACAGATTTTCCAAAAGAACTTGGAACTATTTGATCCCTGATTAGCTCTGACTGTGACTTTTAATGGAAAGAAAATTGGATATTGCAGATCTGTAATTGACCAAATGTGGCCAATTTGTATTTGAGATGGCCCCATCAACAATACCAGCTTAACAGGCTGGAGGCCATTGCCCCATATGGAAGTTGCCCTTCTCTCTCTTCTCCTCAGATACATACAAGAGTTAGGGAGTCACAGAGCAGTCACTCCTTGTGAAGATTCCAAAATATCAGCACATTTCCCCTGGTGCTTCTGACCACTTTACACTTCACAGTAATGACAGCACCTTCCTAACTTTGGATAACTGTGCTAAGCACTAGAGGGATACTCCCAAAAAAGATGGAAAAAAGATATCTTGCCCCTGAAGAGATAAGGTCCAACTGAATTGTGAATTATATTTTCATTGCTCTCATTCATATTGCTTGAGAAAAATACAACATACAAATTGGGTATATTGAGTGTATATGTATAAATGTGTATATGTATGTATGTATGCATGTATGTGTATGTGTTCCAAATATCACTGTATTGGAAAAAGCCTTGTGTTTAGAGTCAGAAGGCCTGATTTTGAATTATAGCTCTGTCACTTATATCTATTCCCTCTATGACCTTTGACAAATCTCTCTTCCTCTCCAGGGGTTCAGGCTGAAGCGTGACTAAAATAGGGCACAACTTAAAAAAAAAAAAAAAAGAAAGGAATAGCAAAAAATGGGCAACGTAGCAATTCTAAATATTGAGAAAATGCATTTATATGAGAAAATATTTGTGCCATAATAGGGAATCATGATGCAGGTTTGGGATGAGAATGATGAGAGGAATAGTAAGAATAGAAAGATAAAAATATGTTTCAGACCACCTGTCAGAAAGGAAGAAGCAGATGACAATCTGAGAAAACACCACAAATATGGCCCAGAGAGATGACAGTGTAGTGAGAATATCCCTCCCTTCCCCAAAAGGGCCGGTTCTGAAAAGAGCAATGGGCCTGAAGTTTTGTCCAGGCTCTTCTAGAGCAATTGTGTAATACTCAGCACAAAAATCCTATGTTCTAACATTCTAAGGAATCTCCAGCTCTGATATTCTATATTTTATTCTTAATGCTTAGAGTCTACAATCCCCTCCAACTCTGACATTCTGCATTTTAAAGTCCCTTCTATCAGTCTGTGAAGCTATGGAAGAAAAAAATTTTCCATTACAGAGTAAATTAAAGAAAGGCTACTTTAAAAATGACTAGAATTGAGTGCTTCAGGTTGAAAGACAGTGGGAAGGACACTTCAGCACATTTTTCAGTGGCTTTTATTATGATCTCCCACTTCTGGCACCAAATTGCTGTAGATGTCTCCTTGCTTTTTAAGGGATGAAGCTTAGTGTAGAGAAGGGTTGAACTCAGTATCAGAAAGCCTGTGTTCAAATTCTATAACTATCACTAACTAGCTGCATAGCCTTGAGCAAGGAATTTGATCTCTGCAGCTGCAAGTTCCTCATCTGTATAATGGAGGTAAGAGGTTCTTACCGACCACATAGGTTACTTTGAGGCCCAAATGAAAGAATGGATGTGGTATTATGCCCCTGCCTTTTAATAAAAAATAAAAATTTTTATATCAATTTGTCTTGAGAAAAGTAGAATTGCTATTCAAATTGGAGAAATTGTGTGTATTAAGTAAACCATACTGACTCCATCTTGTGACTCAGTTCTGGATCCAGCTCAGTTCCCTCCCTATTCAATTAAGTAGTTAGTCCAATTTCTGCCTCGAAAGGAAACTTTACTTAATTAAGGGAATCGTGAGAAAATTTTATTGCATTGTTTGACCACTGCTGCCTGTTACTGAAGAGACCCTTAACTAAAATCCTAGGTTATGCTGACTAGCGATCCAGTCAGACTGAAGGAGTTTTCTTACAATTATACATCTCACAATTATACATACAATGCAATACATCTTGTATTGGATACAATATCGAATTTTCTTTCCATTAAAAGTCACAGTCAGAGCTAATCAGGGATCAAATAGTTCCAAGTATTATATATATGCAACCTATACAACTTATCTGAAAAATTGACCTCACAATTCCCTTGATTGAAAAAAGACACTTGAGGGGAGAGGGGGATCTCTTTTTGCTGATTTCAGGGATTTGTACCTTTTTCTCTCCTCCTCCAAACTCAGAAAGCCCTAACCTTTCCTCCAAACAGAAATCAAATTACATAATTTTGTATCCTGATTGATATCCTGTTGTTTTCTCATAATGAGTAAAAATCTGTTGTTTTCTCCCACTCCTTATATTCAGGGTCCTATGCCAAGTTATGTTATGTGGTTGGCGTGTATTACTTAATAAGTCAATATGCTCAGAATCTAGAACCTTTGTTTCTTCAGTTAATTCAGATTTCACCCATCACATCATAACAATGATTCACATTTATATAACATACAGGGTTTATAAAGCACTTTCTCCAAAACCCTGTGAGGTTAATTGTGCAAGTTTTATCTTTCACATTTTACAGAGAAGACTCAAAGGGTTTACATGACTCATATGGGTTCACTGACAGTCAAGACCTGAATTCAGGGGTTCTCTTGCCAAATACAGGGAATCTTTCCACTCCACAATATTCTCCTTCCTTTCTCATTTCCTTTTCTTGTCCACTGTCTCCTCTCCCTCCCTTCCCCTTAAAGCCCATCCACCAAAGCCAAACACAGGAGCTAGGAGAGTCCTTCATTCTTCCCATCCCCTTAGCCCAAAGTTTTGTCCTTTTCTCTAAGTGACTATGGACTGCAATCTCCTGCCCCCCGAGGTAAGGATAGATGAAAGGCTCCTCTCCTTCCTTGAGCCAGCCCAGCTGGAGAAAGGACAAGCCTGAACATCAGGCAGGATGAACCAAAATTCAGCTGCTGCTCCCTCCCCACTGCTTAAGTGATAGCCAGGAAAAGCACCACGTGGTAGCTCCCTCCCTTTCTGCAGTCAAAATCACAGTCCTTTGGAAAAATCAACACCCTGAGGGGCGGTAATCACTTCTCTCGGCAGGGATGAAATAGTTCCTTTGCAAAGACAAGGCTGGAGGCGGCTCTCAAATGTAATCTTGATTCTCGGATGACTTCTGATTTCATGGAAACTTCTCCCCATTTTCACACGAGATAAAAGGCCAGCCCTCATTCTTTATTTATTTAATCACAGAATCAAAGACTGCAAGAGCTAGAAGGGCCTTTAAAGAGCATCTAGTCCAGGGTCCCATGGCTGAAGACTTACCCAGAATGGGAGGAGGGGATGAATTTGTTCCAAAGGGGGCTGAAGCAGGAACTAAGGCTCATCCCCATAGCCTGGGCCACTGCTGTGACTCTGTAAGAGAGAGGGAAGCTGATGGCTTGGTACAATTCTGCTTCCTTTAAGTCCAATCCATGAAGAGATCAAGACATCACCATGATGTCACTGCTCCTCTTCAAGACCAAAAAAACCATTCAGAACAACTAGATGATTTTCAACTAATAATTTTTTGAAGGGGAAAAATACAGGAGTTGGGACATGAATAAGTTTCATTAGAGAAAGCCACCCCGTTGCTTAACAAGGGTATCTCTAGAGCCATGAGGAGGAGATGTTTCCAGCCTAGTTCTCAGAACGCACGTCATCTATGAAAGTGGAACTGGTGTGAGATGCCTTGAGCATACATAAACTACTCCTTGTAACTCACAGTCTCAAGCTATGCCTTGTCTGCAAGCACAACTCCATTTGGTAATTTCCTTCAAAAGAACTCTTTTTCATCTTTTCCTTAAAATCTTCAGAGAAAAAAGGTAGTCTTCTTAACAAAATGTCTCTATCTCCTAGACTTTACAATCTAATGCTCGATCTCTACAGTGAATTTATAAGACAGTAGATTTAGACTTAAAAGGGACCTTAGAGGCCAAAGAGTCCGACCCATTCCTTTTAAAAATGAAGAAACGGAGGTAGAAAGAGGTTAAATGACTTGCCCAGAGTCACATGGCTAGTAAATGTTTAAATTGCCATTTTAATCCAGGTCTTTTTTATTCAAGTGCTGTCTTCTACATCATACTGGCTTTTCTAAACATTTTGTTCCTCTCTTAAGGTCTCATCAGGTTCTTTTTTTTTTTTTTTTATTCATTCATATAGGTCTTTTCTCTCATGTAAATTCCTTGAGGACAGGAACAAAGTCTTATTTACCTTTTGTAAAAGGTAAATATACCAGGTACGTTTTGCAAGCACATAGTAACTATCTTTAAAATATTTAATAATAACCAATATATTTATATTGCTTAAAGGTTTACAAAGCACTTTCTATATATTGTTGTTGTTTTCGGTCATTTCAGTTGTGTCCAACTTTCTTGAGATTTCCTTGAAAAACCATAGCGTAAGGGCCAAATTAGGTATACCAATCCAGAGAGACCCAAGCTCTCCAGCAGCCTCAGAATGTGGTCTGGGCTAATGCCTTGGTTAGGACTACTGGCAGCTGATGCTGCTTTTCTATTCTCACAATGCAATGAATGCTGCCTGTCTAACTGTGGTAATGTGAACTAATTACTCCATGTTTTGGTTTAGTTATTGGGTTTTTTTGTTTTTTTTTTTTTAAATTCAGAACAACCACACAAAGGGCTTACCTAAGTTATAGGTAAAATTGTGCTGCTAAGGTTCAGTGGAAGTTTTCTGAGGCCTAGAGACAGATCCTTGGCAGCTGAATGGTGAGATGGAATCTGTTATCAGGATAGAGGATACCTGAGAAGTTTCTTTTCAAGTAGAAAAGAAACTCAGATTGGGATCCAGTTTGTGGAATTCAAAGTCAGAATGCAGAAGAAGGAAGCAAAGTCCACACAAAAAACAGCTAAAAGGGATAGCAATGTAGCATGAAGTGTAGGAAGTCCAGCAAAGCAGTGGCCCAGGCTACGGTTCAAGGCCACTTGAACCATAAAGTAATTTTACTGTATGCATTTAAAAACTACTCAAGAAGAGTCCGTCCATTGGGTTTATTCAACTGTTAAAGAGTTCCTTTGCACAAAAAAAGGTTAAGAAATCCTGATTTACACTATTGATCAGAGAAATGCAAATTAAGAGAACTCTGAGATACCACTATACTGTCATATTGGCTAAGATGACAGGAAAAGATAATGACGAATGTTGGAGGGGATGCGGGAAAACTGGGACACTGATACATTGTTGGTGGAACTGTGAATGGATCCAACCATTCTGGAGAGCAATTTGGAGCTATGCTCAAAAAGTTATCAAACTGTGCATATCCTTTGACCCAGCAGTGTTTCTATTGGGCTTATCTCCCAAAGAGATCTTAAAGGAAGGAAAGGGACCCACATGTGCAAGAATGTTTGTGGCAGCCCTTTTTGTAGTGGCTAGAAACTGGAAACTGAGTGGATGCCCTCAATTGGAGAGTGGCTGAATAAATTATGGTATATGAATGTTATGGAATATTATTGTTCTGTGAGAAACGACCAGCAGGATGATTTCAGAGAGGCCTGGAGAGACTTGTATGAACTGATGCTGAGTGATATGAGCAGAACCAGGAGATCATTATACATGGCAACAACAATACTATATGATGATCAATTCTGATGGACATGGTTCTCTTCAGCAATGATGTGATTCAAACCAGTTCCTATTGTTCAGCGATGAAGATAGTCATATACATCCAGAGGCCTGAGGCAACTGAGTGTGGACCACAACATAGCATTTTAACGCTTTCTGTGAATATTTGCTTACATTTTGTTTTCCTTCTTAGATTGATTTTTCTTTCTTTCTAGACCAGATTTTTTTTGTGCAGTAAGATAACTGTATAGATATGTGTACATATATTGGATTTGTCGTATAATTTAACATATTTAACATGTATTAGACTACCTGTCATCTAGGGGTGGTGGGGGGAAAGAGGGGAAAAATTTGGAACAAAAAAAATTTTGCAAAGGTCAATGTAGAAAAATCACTCATATGTTCTGTAAATAAAAAGCTTTAATAAAAAAAAAAAAAAAGAAAGAAATCCTTATTTAAAGGATTTTTTTACCTGGGGAACTATTTAGGAGAACCTTTTTTTGTATTCCTAGAGTTTAGCCTAGTGCTTTGTCCTTTGTGGGTGCTTAATACATCTTGATCTGCAGAGATTTTGGTATTAGGATAGAATAGATATGGTAAGTCTTCTTGGGCTCAGATTTGTGTATGTTTTTATTTTCAATGAAGGTATTTGAGAACAAAGTAAGTAAATAATGTCTGTATTACTTGGCCCAGTTTTCACTGGTATCAGGAAGTGTCAATTTGAAGTCTATCTTCCCAAAGAGAAGCCTGAAGTGCATGAGACATTAGAGTCTTACAACCTTGGGCTGGAAAATAGTTTCTAACCAAGGTCAACAGAGCTGCAGAAGAGGACAGAAGGAAAGAAAGGAAAAGAGATGTCTATACAAGTTTTGGGGGGCTCTTTAACAGTAATACTGTTTCTCCAGCCAAGCTCGGAATGGAGTTGGGTCTGGGAAGATACACTGACCCTCTCCCTTCAGGGTCTCACTCAGATTGACAAATAGATATATATCAGATATATTCTTTATATTGTACAAATGTTGAGGTACTATACACTTTCCAAGTCTCAGTTAGAGTTGGAGGGAGGGGTGTTTTTAGGGAGGGACAGTAAGAGATAGAGAGAAAAGACTGAGAATACAGAAGCCTTTTGAACTCATGATTCCTGAGACAGAAGTTTGAAATCTTGCCAACTCAAACAAGTTTTTCTGCTCCCCCATAGACATTTTCATTTAGCAAAGAATCACTCCACTGGGAGAAAGGGTCTTAAATATAATAATGCAGTGTTTCATTAATCCTCAAATGGAAATAAAATTAGCCTGGCTGGTTCCCACAAGACAAGTTTGACCAGCTGTTACCATAGCCAGGGAGGCAAAATAGTGGAGCTGTGTGGGCAGAAAGGTACCAGCTGCTGCCAATAGCCCTAATGAGGGCACCAGCCTCTCTCCCACTCTCAGGTTGTACCCAGTCAGCAGATGAAAAGAGGCCCTGAGATGGTGTCCCCCATGCTGCTCTTGCTCCACAGTCTGGGCTTGCCAAAGTTAGTGTCTTCATAAGAGGGAGACAATGAGGCAAAACTTGTTTGTGCAAAGGATTTGGCCATCTCCAGGAAACCTCTGGATTTGCTGGTGTTTCCATACTCAGCCTCTCTACCAGAGGGTCTTCCAGGACCCTGAGTCCTTGAAGAAAGTTCTTCCTGCAGAGCCGAACCTCTGATCAGTCCCACCAAGCTCTAAAAGTTTTGAGCATGGGCTCCTTAATGGACCGGTCTATAGACCAGTCTACCTAAGTGTGAATGCTTGAGATGGAGGGATCTGAGAGAGAGTCAGAGGAGGGTTCTTTGAGGTTGGGTTGGATGGTGGATTGTCTTATTCCTGGATGCTTCTGGCGTTCCCCTAGGTTGTGATCTTGTACGTTAGGCACAAAGTACACCAAACATTCGGATGATATCCAGGGCAGTTTCATCCTTAATAACTCCCTCTGTATCCCAAGAAATGAATTGATTTACCCAAGAATTTGTGGCCAAAGAAAATTTGGGATTTGGACCCAGATCCTTTGATTCGCAAGCTCAATGCTTTAGAATACTTCTAAAATCCCTTTGAATTCCAACAATGTGTCCCCTTTGGAAGAGAAAGCCTGGTGGGCTGTTCTAACCTATTTTTCCCCTTTTGCCTTCAGAAGCTAGAGAAGCTTAGTTAGCAATTTCTCACTGTTCCAGTTACTTATCACCCAACCTCCTCCGCCTTGCCAGTGACAGGCAGGTCTAGGTGGGGGAGGATATGCTGCCATCACCTCAGTTGTACCTGCTTTTTTTCCCTTTAAGGTTATCTTGTCAGGCCATGAAAGCAAGTCAACCTAAGCTCTAATTAGTTCCTGGAACTAGATCTTTTTCCACCTTTCCTTCTATGAGATTTCCAGATATCACATATGAGGAGGCTTGGTCCCAGGGATAGAGCTCTCCAAACTAGCCATCTGACCTGTCTGAGTATTTCTTTTTTGGGGGGAGAAAAAAAGGAAAAAATAAAAATAATAAATGGTTTTCAATTAATTTTAGGAAAATCTAAATTATTTTTTCTCTTTGGAGGAAATCACTAGAACAATGTTTAGGGGAATCTAGATCACAATGACTAACATCTCAGGTTTTTCATTATATGATGCAACCCAAGTTTCATATCAGTGATAATTATTCCAGTTTCTATGATGCCTTATGACTTGCAAAGTATTTTCTTACCTTATAGGGAATAAGAAGAGAATGCCCCACTTTATAGGTAAATAAACCAAAGAAGTAATGAAACAAGCATTTATTAAATGCCTAGCACATCGGCAAAATGGGAATAATTATGCTCTTATCTCACTGGGGTGTTGTAAAGATCAAAGAAGATAATAAGCACTTTGCAAACCTCAGAAGTGTTATATAAAATGCTAGCTATGATAGATGCCAGATAAGCTTGAGTGCCTCACCTAAACTTTGCCTTGAATTATCTTTGTGACCTTGGACAGGTCATTTCTCCTTCAGACTAGATATATGATGTACCAGCCAAAATACAACTATTAAACACCTAATAGATATCAGGTGCTTCACAAGGTACTGAGAGTGTAAATACAAAGAAAGAAACAATCCCTACCTTCAGAGGTCACATCTCAATCAATCAACAAATCTTAAGCACCTACTATGTACTCTTTTGTCTTTTCAAGGTATGGAAGTGGTCCTGAGTCCTTGAAGAAAATTCTTCCTGCAGAGGAGAACCTCTAATCAAGCTCTAAAAGTTTGAGCATGGGCTCCTTAATGGACTGGTCTATAGACCAGCCTACCTAAGTATAAACCAGTTCATTACCAGAAATTTGACTACCAAGTATGAGGGTTTTTTTTTTCAGTCACAGAAGCTCATGAAAATGGTGTCATGTGAATATGGAAATACGTTAAGAAGAATTGAGCATGTTTAACCTATATCAGATTGCTTGCCGTCCTAGGGAGGGGGAAGTGAGAGAAAGAGGGAGAAAATTTTGGAATACAAAGTTTTGCAAAGGTGAATGTTATAAACGATCTTTGCATGTATTTAGAAAAATAAGATGCTATTTAAAAATGGTCTCATGACAAAGGGAGGGTGTTATGATTTTCATTGATGGAAAAACCTCCCACATTTATGACATCATAGAGCCTGGAAACACTAGAATAAGCAGAATCAGGGAGACCAGTAACAACAGCACCATAAGGATACTTGATGGGGGGAATAATAATAATCGCTAGCATTTATACAGTGCTTTAATTAAAGACTTGTAAAGTACTTTTAAAATATCTCCCAGAGAGGAATCTAATTTAATCATCATTTTATAGAGGAGGAAACTGAGGCAGAGAGACTAAGTGACTTGTCCAAGCTCACACTGATGACAAGTTTTGGGAAAAGAACATTAACTTAGGTTTTCTTGACTACAAGTACAATACTATGTACTGTACTGTCAAAAGCCAAAGTACTGAGATACATGCAATTTGGCCCCCATCAATTTTCAAAGTATGAGAATAATGAGGAGTCTGAATGTGACTTGGGTATCCAGGACTTGGGGCAGGGAGAGAAAGTGCTTCTGCCAGGAGGAGTTGACAATTAGGAAATTTTGTCATAAATCAGTGGGACCCCTTAAACACAGAGGGATTAGTCAGGAAGGATAAGACAATAGATAGGCCTGAGAAAATTCTAGCTGTAAAGGCAAGATGATGTTGCCCCACTGATTAAGGAACTAAGATTTAGTTCCTTCCTAGGTAGCTACTAAAAAGCATAGCTTCAGGAAGGTCTGTAGAACTAGTTCATTGATTCTAGTTTCTGATGGTGTTTTACAGACAAATTAATCTGAACTTTTCTTTGGCTTTAACTACTTGTGACCTCGACCTGTAACTTTGAAACCAGTATTCCTCCAATTTTTTTAAAGTTGTTGGCTGAAAAGATGGGCAATAAACTATGAAGTTTTAATACACATAAGAAAAGCTTAGTGTTGCAATCAAATAAACCTTACAACAAAGATAACTTGGCATACATGAAATGCATAATCATTCTTGCTTTAGGTAGAAATGAAATCTAAATGGCAAACTTTTCACATAAAAGAAAAAAACTTCATATTATCATACTGATCTGAATCTAGCTTATTTTTTTTTTTACAAATTCTGGCTTGAATACAAAACCTACAATGGCAAGCCAATATAGCTTTCTGCTGTTCTTGTATTGTTTTCTAATTTTTTTTCATTAGTGTCAGTCTTTCCTTGCCATCAAGACTATAGAATCCTCAGAGATTACACACTTGTGAAAAAATCAGGAGAAAGATGATGACAAAAGTGATGAAAAGAAAGACAAAAATAATGATTGAATAGAGCAATTTATTCTAATTAAAAGAAATATTCAAATTTTAAGTATTGAATTAAATTTAATTAAAATTTAAATATTTAAAAGCTCATAGTAAATTCTGTGCAATTTTTCAGTGTATATCTAAATGTACAGATGGATAGATAATTTCTTCTCCTTCAGAATTTATTTTAGAAGTGCAGCTTTTAGTTATGGGATAATTGTAGGGCAGGCTAACATTTCCAGATTTTGTTTTAAGACAGGGGATTCTGTTCATTTAAAGTAAAATTCAGAATATTGCTATCTACCCTTTCTTGGACCTTATTACTCGAAGGAGCTCTGTCAGCTGAGAGTATTCATTACATTTTGACTCTGGGTGCCTCTTTTCAATCCCTTAGGAAGGAAAAAGAAAAAAAAAAAGAAAAAAATCTACAGCTAACCTAGAGAAATATTCTAGGTTTCATTAGGAAAATCAGGAAAGACCATCATCTTCTGCTACCACTTCTACAACTTTGTAGATCCCCCAGATAATTGAGATCAATTATTCTTCTGAACTTCTATAGTGCTTTGTATTTGGTGTATGATACATAATGCTATACACAGGAGCATACTTCGGAATTTTCATGCCTGGGGCAAGCAGCACAATAATCATATATGTATTTGTTTTATTCCCCCTCCAGATGCACCCAACCCATGTATCCACTTGAATGCCTCAAGAAAATAAATTTTTTTTATTTAAAAAAAAGTGCCCTTCAATTGGAGAATGGCTGAATAAATTATGGTTTTATTATTATGGAATATTATTGTTCTGTAAGAAACGACCAGCAGGACGATTTCAGAGAGGCCTGGAGAGACTTGCATGAACTGATGCTGAGTGAAATCAGCAGAACCAGAAGATCATTATACACGGCAACAACAACACTATATGATGATCAATTCTGATGGACATGGCTCTCTTCAACAATGAAATGTTTCAAACCACTTCCAATTGTTCACTGAAGAAAGCCATATACACCCAGAGAGAGGGATGTGAAATGTGGACCACAACATAGCATTTTCATACTCTTGATTGATGTTTGCTTACATTGTGTTTCCTTTATCTGATATGTCTTTTGTGTAGATATGATTTTTCTTGCACAATAATGATGAGTTGGGAAATATGTATACATATATTCGATTTGCCAAGTATTTTAACATAATTAACATGTAGTGGATATCCTGCCATCTAGGGGCGGGGTGGGGAGTTCGGGGGGAAAAATCTGTAACAGAAAGCTATGTAAGGGTTAATGTTGAAGAATTACCCATACATATGTTTTGCAAATAAAATAAAATTTAAAAAGAAAAAAGAAAAGAAAAAAAAAGTTCTCTAAGTGAAGGAACCCAAAGTTCCTTACATAGAAGAGATTTAGGTCGAATGATCAGAATATAAATCACCAACACCAGACCATAATGCTTAGCCTTACACTCTTGCTCATTTCATAGTCATTGTTCTTTCAGGATCATTCTGTGAAGACAGGTCCATTTATCATTTTTATTGCCTTTATTGCTTTCAAATTATAGCATGTATGTTAGTTTTTTTCATTCCATAACCAGCTCAACTTTCCCCCAAAGAGCAAACAGATGCACCATCTCACATTACTTTTAAAATGGCCTCAGTGCCTAGAGCAGCAATGTGTCTATGGGAGCATCCCAGAATCAGATGTGAGATGTCAAATATCACAGTCTAACTTGCACCAACACATGAATGTATAATTTCCCTGAGAGATAACACACACACACACACACACACACACACACACACCCCTCTTCTGAGTTAAGCTCTTCTATTTTCAGTTTTTTTCAAGCACACCCCAATGTGGTACAGATTCACTTCACAATTCTTGTTGTACTTTGATCAGTCTCTAGTTGATCAATGTCCCACTTAAAATTAGTATCCAGAATTGAATACAGTATTCTAGGTATGTCCTAAAATAGAAACACTTAACCTAAGATCTGTGGACTTTCTTTTTTTTTTTTAATATTTTGATAACTGTTTCAATATAATTGGTTTCCTTTGTGATTCCATGTATTTTATTTTTTACACTTAAAAACAGGAATCAGACAAGTGATCCCTAGGCTTCACCAGATTGCCCAAGGGGTCCATAATACTGAAGAAGTTAAGAAACCCTTCTCTAGATGGAGCTGAGAAGCTCAGGTACTAAAGTTAGCTGGTGGGGTGAGTTGAGGAGAAAAGTAACTCCTAAATCAAACTCCATTCTCTTTCAATCCTTGAGCCACACATCTTTTAATAGGCGTTATTATTATTTATTTGTTTTTAATGCCTTTAATTCCTTGAGTTAGCTTCCAGAGCAAGCTGGCTTCTCTATTAAAAAGCAAAGTTAACAAAGTCCCTTTTGGCAAATCTCCCAAATAGGCAATCTTGATTATGAAAACAACTTCCTAACAAAGTAGCCTCATTGGGGTCTTAACTGACTGGCCAGAGGACACTGTGGAATGGAAAAGGGAAGATGATAGAAAGCTAAACCAGAAGCAACAATGCAGTAAGAAGATTATGTGCAGGAGGAAAATGCCATGAATATAACTTGGGTTTAATGCCTTCCTTTTGCAGAGAAAAATAAATGAATGAACAAATGAATAAACAAACAAATGAATTAATTAATTAATTAATTAACAAGTAAATAAATAAAAGGTATCTCCAAGTGTCTATCAGGCATTTCTGCCTAGATAGCTAATTACCATCATCTTAAATTCTACATGACCAAATCTAAACTGATTATCCTTTCCCCAAAACTTCTCCCTATGATTTCCCTATTTCTTCTTTTACATAACACTTACTCATCTCCTAAGTTGAAAATCTTGTGTTGCCATTGACATTTACTTTTCCATATCACTGAGGCATCTGACAGTTAGTAGTGACCTCTAAGGTCTCATCCCACAATGGACTTTTTTTAACCTAAATGTGGATTTTACATTTCTCTCTAATAGATTTCTATCATTGTAGCCTGTTAGAATTTTGTCATCCAACCTGACAGCTATTCCTCACCTAGCGGTCAGAAGAAACAATTCAAGAATGCTATGGTCTTTCTGAAGAATTTTGGTATTGATTGTGAGACATGGGAGGTACTAGCATATCCATGCAACTTGCTGTGCCAGCATCAAAGAAGACATTGTGCTCTGTGAGCAAAGCAGAATTGTG
The DNA here is from genome assembly GCA_023553655.1 of Myrmecobius fasciatus. NCBI lineage: Eukaryota > Metazoa > Chordata > Mammalia > Dasyuromorphia > Myrmecobiidae > Myrmecobius > Myrmecobius fasciatus. The sequence continues at coordinate 391,295 of JAJPUD010000380.1, read as the reverse complement.
GGAGCTCAAAAGAAACATGAGTTATACCAACCTATGGTAGAGCCTTCTGAGTCCATTTTAGTCTAATTAGCCACAATTGGACATACTGGACATTGACCCCAACATCATGATATCATTTGGGTCCTCTTCAAGCACAAAGGACAAACAGCAATTTTCCTTTTAGGTTTTGACCCTGTACCCCAAAACTTGGATTGATAAACACTCCAAAAAGGCCAAGACAGATGCATGGCTCAGTCTACTAATACCTTCTTTTAATTTCTAAGTTTATATCCATACATTAATGACTCTACTCTGTATCATGCCATTCAATTAATCCTAAAATCACTTTAATCCAGTTTTCATAGACACTAGGAAAAGAGTGCAGAATTAAATAGAATCAATGGATCTCACTTCTGCCATTTATAGCTAGCTGTATGATCTTGAAACTCTTTTCTCTAGACTTCATTTTCCCCATCTGAAGTGAAGTTAGACTAGATCACCTCTAAGATGCCTTCTAACTCCAAATCCATGAATTTCATAATACTGAATTTCATACCACCATGACAGTGGTCAGTCATCCACAACTGATCCCCAAGAGCAATACATAAGGCCACCAGATATAACAGGTTTGGAACTAGATTAAAATTCACCAAGATCATGGATTTAAGAGGTATTGAGTGCAACCTTTCATTTTTGCAGAGAAATATTCAGTAATTTGCCCATTGTCACACAAGTAGAAGTATTCAGGATTCGAACCCCGGTTATCTTCTCCAAAATTAGCCTTCTTGTTACTATAACTCAAAATACCACCTCGATGCTTCAAATCATTAAGATAAAGAAGGTCTATCTACTTGGTGGCCACTGACCCTAACCTTCCCCACTATCCATAATGCATGTCACTCTAAGGAAGAAAAGCATTTCCAGCCAACTTGATTTACATTCCTCCAGGAGAAAGCAGTGGTTACATTCATTGCCTTAGAGACAGAAAAACATAATCTCCTATTGGTTGACCTGGTAGGTTTGAAATCCCAGACAATGCACTCATGACAGAAAGAGATTCTAAGTCAAAATGTTCCCCATGCTCATTAGCCCTTCCAAAGTATAAAATCATAAAAGGAAGGAAACAAATGTTTTAACATGCCTACTATGTGCCAGGTATTGTGCTGTGCTTTAAAAATATTATCTCATTGAATCCTCACAACAACCTTGGAAAGTAGATGCTGTCATTACCCCCATTTTACAGTTGAGAAAACTAAGGCAAATTTAGAGTATAAGTAACTAATGTATGTGAGTGGATTTAAACTCAGACCTTCCAGATCCTAAATTTACTTCTGTACTCACTTCACTAACGAGTTGGAAGGGATGGTATCTGGAATAATCCAGTCCAACCCCTAATTGAAATAACAATTCTATGGCATATCCACTAAATAAGTGGTTTAGGCTCTGTTTTAAAGCCACTAATTAGGGAATTCTTTGACAGCTCTATTTGTTAGCAATTTCTTAAGTCATGCAAAAATCTGCCCCTTTGACCTCATGTTCATTGCTCCTGATTCTGTCCTTTGGATAATCTTTATTTCATAAAATAATCCTTCTAATATTTGAAGACTACATTTGTGAAATTTCCCACAAAATCTCCTCTAATATCCTAAATCTTTGTTCTGACTCTTTGTGGGGAGGCAATCCTGAATTACCTCAAACCCAGGAAGTGTTCTTTCAAAGAATAATTTGTTTCAGTGGACAAGACTGACCTGACTCAAATCATACTGTGTGGGTAATGAGACCAAAATGTTACCCAGATGAAACCAATTTAAAATGAACCTCAGAGTTAGCCTGGGGATACAAGCTTTCACAATGTGACTACATATAGCCTAAAGAATCAGAAAGGGGCAGGTCCACCTACTGCTTCAATGATGTTGGGAGAGATCCATAAAGGGAAAATTGTGTATATTTTATATGTGTCACTTCAGCAAGACCACAGAGCCAATCTTCTTAACTAGCAGTTCCTAAGGATTTCAGGGCTCCCCAGTTCCCTAGTCCATCTTGCCCTAGGAAATGTTCTATTCAAGGGAATAGAAGTCATCTAAGAAAACCATGTGGTAGCTGTGTCCCCTTAAATATAAATCACAATCTCTCTGAATTTGTTTCCCATCTTTTAAATGGAAATAATAATATCCATGTTGTCATGGAGAGAAATCCTTTATGAACTATATGGTACTATGGAAACGCAACCTATTATTCTTACTTTAAGTTCCCATTTACATTTCCTCCAGAAATTAGGAAAATAGTTGACTTTAGATAAAAACTTAAGACCATTAGTCCTGCGCCTCCCCCCATGATAAAAACCACAAGAGTCTACTTTAAAATCTAAACTCAGTACAAATATTATAGTAACTTGGGGTTACAACATTCAGGATGGATTCAAATTTTGCCTCTGACAAATACTAGCTATATAATCATGAGAAACTCCTTTAATGTCTCAGAGTATCAGTATTTTTTTTTAAACAATAGCTTTTTATTTTCAAAATATAAGCAAAGATAGTTTTCAACATTCACCCTTGCAAAACCTTGTGTTCCAAATTTTTCTCAGCAAGTATTTCAATATATGTTAAACATATGCAATTCTTCTATACATATTTCCATGATTAAAGTATCAATTTTAATAGTAAAAGAGTCAATTTATCTTTTGTCCCATATATATCTTGTATTGATATACTTATATATTATCTCCCTCATTGGAATGTGAGCTCCTCACAAGCAGAGACTAAGCCTTTGTCCTTTGTATCATCAGCATTTAGTGAAGTGCCTGACACATAGGAAGTGCTTAACAAATGTTTACTAATTGATTAAATTTGAAGCAATTATACCTATCCCTTAAGTAGTACAGTGAAGTAAAAAGAATGATAGGCTTAGGGGGGAAAATTTGTAACAGAAAACTTTGTAAGTGTCAATATTGAAGAATTACCCATACATATGTTTTGCAAATAAAAAGCTTTAATTAAAAAGAAAGAAAGAAAATTCAGTTAAGTTTTTGACCCTGAGGTGTTATTTAACAAGGTGAATTTTCCCCACAACTTCATAATCCAGTATTTGTTTCAAAAGCAACTATATCAAGAGCAATTTTCTGAACACTGCATCCTCTAAATGTTGGAAAGGCAGTAAATAATAGAATATCACTATATATGAAATAAAAAAATTATAAGAAATAATGAGCTCAATGACTTAGAAAAACATAGAAAACCTTGCATGAAATAGTGAGTGAAATGAGTGTTATCATGCTTCCAAAGCAAGATAACATTGTATACAGTAACAGCAATATTGTCTTAAGAATGATTTAAATCAAATAAATCATTTTGATTATTATAAATACTCAAATTAATTATAAAGTACATATGAAGAAAGATGCTATCTGCATCAAAGAACATATATGTGTGTATGTATAAATAGATATTTTATAAATATATATATATATATATATACATATGCCTATTTGTGTCTAATGGTAGCCATCTCTAGAACAGGAAGGGCAGGAAAGAAAAAAAAAGAAATTTATACTATAATTTTATTATATTATATTACATTATATATATAAATGTGTATTACAAATATATTTATATAAAATATGATATATTGTATATATATATACTATTTATTGTATATAAATAGTATATGTACTATATATAATATACTACATATATATAACATATATATATAGTAGATATAACATATCTACTATTGGGATAGTAGAAGCATAGGACTTGGAGCTGAAGGGAACCATGGATGTCACTATTAGCACTAATTACCAATCTCTGCATTTTACAAATGAATAAACTATGGCCCAGGCCTTGCCTAAGATTGCAATAGCTAATAAGTGTGGATTCCAATGGATTCAGAATTGGCTGAATAATTGGACTCAAAGAATAGTGCTTCATGGTTTAATGTCAACATGGTAGGTATTCTTCAGTGGAGAACACCAGAGATCTATGCTTGACCTTGTGTTGCTTAGCATGAAATTCATTGATCAATAACCTAGATAAAGGCATAGGTAATATGCTCATCAAATTCACAGAGGACACAAAGCTAGGATGGATAGCTAACACACTGGGCTACAGGGGCAATGTCCAAAAAAAAAAAAAATATATATATATATATATATGTATATATATATATATAGACAAGCATTGGACTTAATTTAATAAATGAAATTCAATAAAATAAAAGCAAAGTTTTGTGCTTGGATTAAAAAAAATCAATATCACAAATATAAAATAGGAAAAAAAGGTATAAACAATAGTTGTTCTGAAAAGATCTGGGGATTTTAGTAAACTGCAAACTCAATATTAATCAGTGTGATATGGTAACCAAAAAAAGATGATATCATATGGGCTGCATTTAGAGCATCATTCAAAGAAACAAGCATTTATTAATTACTTATTATATGTAGGTTACTTTACTAAATGCTTTACAAAGATAATCTTATTGGGGAAACGAGGTGGTGAAGTGGTTAAAACACCAGCCCTGAAGTTAAGAGGACTTGAGTTCAAATCTGGTCTCAGACACTTAACACTTTCTAGCTGTGTGACCCTGGGCAAGTCACTTAAGCCCAATTGCGTCAGTAAAAAACAACAACAACAACAAAAAACAAAGATAATCTCATTTAATCTCTGCAACAACCTTATGAAATAGGTGCTATTATCATCCCCATTTTACAGCTAAGAAAACTGAGATAGGCAGCAGGTAAAGTGATTTTCCCAGTCTCAAATAAGGGCAGCCTCTAAAATCTACTTTATAAACTGCAAAAAGCTATGGATAGTAAGTGATATTATTCAGGGGGAAATTGTAACAGTAATCATGAAAAGAATTTTGAAACAAATTTCTCTGATGAAGACCTCATTTCTCAAACATATAGGGAACTGAGCCAAATTTATAAAAAATAAGAGCCATTCCCCAAATGACAAATGATGAAAAGATACGAACAGTTTTCCAATGAACTAATCAAGCTATTTATAGCCATACAAAAAATATTCTAACTCACTATTGACTGGAAAAATGCAAATTAAAATAATTCTGAGGCAGTATTTCATACTTATTAAATTGACTAATGAGCCAGAAAAGGAAAATGATAAATGTTGGAGGGAATATGAAAAAAATGAGATATCAATGCATTGTTGGTAGAATTGTGAACTGATTCAACCATTCTGTACAGCAATTTGGAACTCTGCCCAAAGGGCTATAAAATCATGCAAACCTTTAATCTAACAATACCACTATATCCCAAAAGATTTTTTTAAAAAGAAAAGAACCTGTATGGCAAAAATATTTAAAATAGCTCTTTTCTCAGGGCAAAGAATTCGAAATTTGGGATCAATTTGGTAATAGTTGCATAAATTGTAGTATGTGATTATGATGGTATTCCATCTACTTTTCTGTAAGAAATGATGAGCAGAATGCTCTCAGAAAAACCTGGAAAGTCTTCCATGAACTTATGCAAAGTGAAATTACTATGTACAAAGTAATAGCAATATTGTGGGATGATCATCTGTGAATAACTGTGCTATTCACAACAATAGAATGATGAGTCCTACTCTGAAGGACTTATGATGAAAAATGCTATTCACACCCAGAGAAAGAACTGATTGTGTCTGAATATAGATTGAAGCATACTTTTTTTTAAACTTTATTTTTCATTTGTTGGGGGGAAAGCAGACCTATGTTTTCTTTCACAACATGACTTATGGAAATGTTTTGTAAAACTTCATATGTGTCTTCTCAATGTGGAGAGAGGAGTGAGAAGGGAAGAAGGGAGAAAATCTGGAACTCAAAGGTTTTTTTAAATGTTAAAAATTGTTTTACATGTAACTGGGAAAATAAAATATTAAATGATCAGAAAAAATAAATATATAGGATGTTATGTTATTAATGTGAAAGGGAAAAATATGTACTGAATACTTAGCTTCTCTTTCTCCGTATACTCTCACCTATTTGAGGTCAGTGACTTTCTCACTTTTTTACATTTATGGTAACTCCTCAGGCCACAAACCACAACTAAATCACTGGTGTTGTGGAAAGTTCAAGAAAATGTCTCAGAACTTCAGCTTTCTAGAAGCTTACAAGCCAATGGCAAAAGGCATCCAATATTTGTGTCATGGAGCCTCCATTCCCCAGGCCTAAATTTGCTATTAAAAGAATAGACCATTAACAGAATTCCCCATTCCACCATCAAAGAGATTGTATTTGGGTCAGTAGAAGGAAGGAATGGCTCATCCTCTATCCTGTTATAGTTAGAGCACTCTATGAGCAAAAGAACATTGGGGTCACAGAGTCGGACATGACTAAAAAATGTCTGAAAAACAAAAACACTGCGATCATTTGACTGGATTTGTCTCCTCTTTCACTAAATCTTTCTGAGAAGGGACTTCAGAGTTCTGAAAAGATTTTCTGTCAATTTTCTTTCCAAAAGATTTGGGTTCCCCTCTAATACTGTGTACTTGTATCCTAACCCAGCTAAATGATCAAAGCAATTACCTGAATGATTTGTTTGTACCTATAGACACAAACCAAGAGTTCATTGGATACTTTGCTCTTGTCAGGAATAGAATCCTACAAAACCAGTGAGATGTTTGCTTAACTAAGATGGCAAGACTTATTTCCCATAATTAGCACGTAAAACTAATATTTTTAATTCCAACCAAAACCTCATTATTCATTAGGGCCTTATAATTTGAGCAATGAGGGGGGAGGGAGGAAGGGGGAAGAAGAGGGGACTAATGATAATAAATTAAGTCAATAAACACTTACTAAGCACCAGCTAGGCGCTAGGCACTGTGCTGGTTCTAGGGATACAAAGAAAAGCAAAAATAGTCCCTGTCCTCAAGGAGTTCATAATATAGTAATAATAATTCCCAGTTCCATAGTGTTTATGTATCACATAATGCTAGAGATTGGATGTGTCACATAGTTAAGAACTTAATATGCACTTACTGAATTGAAGTCACAATAACCCTGTAAACAGGTAAAAGTTTACAAGGTTTCAAACATCTTTCCTTACAACAACCCTTTGAGATAGTTGATTCAAGAAGTGTTATCATATAACTGTATAAATATGTATACATATATTCGATTTGTCATGTATTTTAACATAATTAACATGTATTAGACTACCTGCCATCTAGGGGAAAGAGTGAGGGGAAGGAGGGAAAAATTTGTAACAGAAGGCTTTGCAAGGGTCAATGTTGAAAAATTACCCATATGTTTTGCAAATAAAAAGCTTTAATAAAAAAGTATTATCATAGAATCATTGATCAATGATCATGTAGTCCAATCTTCACATTAAGAGTATTATCTGCTATAATATATATTTCAAGTGTTTTTGTTGTTTATTCTATTCAGAATACTCTATCCCCATTTTGAAAACTAAAAGAGATTATTTTTTTAAATTTATTTTTCTTGAGATGGGGGGGAGAATGAGAGATCTATATTTTCTTTCACAACATGACTTATGGAAATGTTTTATATAACTTCACATGTGCTTTCTTAATGGGGACTAGGAGTAGAGATAAGGGAGAAAATCTAGAACTAAAAATTTTAAAAACAAATGTAAAAAAATATTTTGAATGCAACTGGGGAAAAAATAAAAATATTAAATAAAATACATTACCCAGAAAAAAAGAAAAGAAAACTAGGAGGTGCAGAGATGAAGCAGACTTTGGAACCCAGATGTAATTCTAGGCCTTCTGCCTCCAAATCTAGCCCTCTGTGCATACCAGCTATTGCCAAAGAAAAAGCTAGACCCTGGACAGTTTTAATGTAAAGATTAACAAGTAAGAATTTAAAAACTTAAGAAAAGAAGACATCAGTTCAAATCTTGTTACACACACACAGTGACCTCTCCCATACTTCAGGTCAGGCCTATGATACCCCAATAATGTAAGGGTCCCTAAGTCAGTGTCGCAGGTATGATGAAAGAACTCAATCACAAGATGTTTGTCTCTAATTTAAGGGGTAAATATTTATCTATGCTTTTAGCAATGAGCTAAGTTCCAAAAGAAGTTAGCGAAGAACCAAGAGTAGGAAGGTGAATTTATAGGGAAAAGTTAGAGAAACCAGGTGTTTCATGTCATTGATATGTGAATTTTATGGCTTACAGGTAGATTTCAGGAGTGATCTGGTTCTGATTTATGTGCAGGTACAAAACTCATAATTTTATGGGCAAAGCTCAAGGGGCAACCTTCCAGAAGTGTGTTTTTAGGCCTGAAAAGTGAGTTGATAAAGTGGCGCTCATCCAATTTTGTTCTGCATTTGTTAACTTTAAGCACCTCATCATTGTTGCTCATTAGTTTCAGAAACCCCATTCTCACTAAGCAACAGTCTGTTATCTGACAGCCAGCAATATTTGTGGGCTAAGCATTCTGGTCATACAGAGCAAATTGGGATAGGCTAAGGGAAGAAATATATCATTTCTAAACACATCACTCCCAAGGCCAGGTGGCCTTAGGCTTATTATTACATCCTTCCTAAGGGCTGCACCACATCACATATTGATGAAATCACAGATGCATACTCATGAAGTTTATGATATAGTAAGTGTAACTATCTGTTTCTCATATCCACTAACATGCCAACAAGAGGAGACTTAAAATACAGGTGAATTCGGTTAGACATTAAGAACTTCTTGACTGAAAACAAGAAAAGGTTGTTGAGATTAGACCAGACATGAAATATACTCCAATTAAAAAAAAGTGCCACTAAAAATGAGCTGATGGGGATGGTTTATAAGGAATATGCTTTCTGAGGAAGGGGGAAATCAAGATGGACTTTGGTGTAGGCTAGGAGTTCTTACCAACCCATTTTTTGTATGTATCCCTTTGACAGTCTGGAAAAGCCTTGGACTCCTCAAAATAATATTCTGAAGAAAATGCTAATCAAGGCTGATGAAAAATGTCATTTTTCCCCCTCACATCCAGGTTCACAGACTCTTAGAAAACTGGATTAAGCACCTCTAGTGTAGTTCAACATGTCCTAGCTAAGTAGAAATCTCGAGACAGGTTCTTACATGAAATGTGCTGTTCAAACTACTTTACATCTAAGAAAACTGCAACCTATATATATCAGGGTTTGATTGTTATATTTTGTTTTGTTTTCTCAGTTGTCAAGATTTACAAAATAATGCAGATTAAACATTTACCAGCACATTGCTGGCTTTAATTTTCTCACCAATTAGCTAGGGGACCTTGGACAAGAAGCTGGACTGGCATTTAATCTGCCAAAATCTACAATTTTCTCCCCTATAAAATAGAAACAATAATGTTTGCTTTCTTTTCCAGGTTTATTGTGAAGTTGTCTTGAGAGAATTGAGGTGGAAATACTTTATAACATTTTAATAAGTAAACTATGTGTTGTGCTACAGTTCCCATGTCTCAGTTTCCCTTAATTGTTCTACCTCAGTGGCAATCCCCCCCCTTCTGCCTATTCAGAGATAATTGGGCTGCAGAGTAATGGCTACTAGCATTTCAAAGAGTCATAAAACCTCCAGATGGCCCATCTCAAATACCTAGACATATCCCTTATCTTTTGGCTTCAGACTCAGTGGCTCCTAGCTTCTTCCCAAACTTCTCAGAATTTATGATCCTTCCTTCAACTTGTTAGAACTGAATTGATAGTCCTTTCCTGGAACTCCAATCACCACCCCAACCCCTACCTCCACCCCCCACCCCCAGTCCTCTGCCTCTTCTTTGTTTCCCTGAGCTTCAAAGCCCTATAAGAATCATTGAAGCAAACTCTCCAGTGCTGGATACATTGAGATCCAGACAGCTGGCTAATGTCTGTCAGTCTAATTCTCTGGGCCTGGGTGCTTTGAGACAAGAGTCCCATTCAGTCCCACCCATAGCTATGGATTCTAAACTCTCCATTACCATCAATAAAATATTAAATAATCTCCAATCTGTAGTAGTGCCTCAGTTTCTCCAGGAGCATTACATTTGGAGGCCCCCCTCTAGATAAGCATTACATATGTTAATGTAAAGTATATGACCTAAGTTTTAGATGTATTATCCTAATGAGCCATGCCCAGATCAGTCTTGTTTAATTAGATAAAGGCAGCTAAAAAGGACAAATTTCTGGACTAAGATACCAATCAGACGAAAACAAAAGGCTATTGGTAACCCAGAAGAAAAAGAAGATAGCATTATTTTCATATTTCCAAGGTACTTTACATTTTACAAATCATTTTCTGATAGAATGCAAGCTCCTTGAAGGAAAGGACTATTTTTTTTTTTTGGTCTTGTATTCTCCAGCACCTGGCACAAGTGGCTGGCAAATTTATCAAAAATAAGTAGATGCCTAATAAATATTTATTATTTGAACTGTACATTATCCATGATTCCATTCCATCCTATCTTCTCTTGTAGATTGTCCTCTCCATCATTCCCACTCTCACTAATCTTCAACTGCTCCATAACTACTGGCTGCTTCCTTACTGGCTACAAACACACTCATGTCTCTTTTCTCCATCCTCAAAAAACCTTCACTTGGCCTATCCATCCCCATTAGCCATTAACCAATCTCTTTTCCTTTTGTGGCTAAATTCCTTGAGAAAGCTGTCTCCACTTCTTTCCCTCTTACTCTCTTCTTAACTTTTTGCAATCTGATTCCTGATCTCTTTATTCAACCAAAACTGCTCTCTCTAGAATTACTAATGATTTCTTAATTGCCAAATGTGATGGCTTTTTCTTAATCGTTATTCTTCTAGATCTCTCCATAACCTTTGATACCATTTCCTTTCTCTCTTCTCCATAGGTTTTCAGCACACTACTCTCTCCTGGTTCTCCTCCTACCTATCTGACAGCTAATTCCTTGTCTGATTTACTGAATCTTCAATCAGCTCATGTCTGATAATATCAGATATCCCAAAAACTCTATCTTGGGCCTTCTCCCTTTCTACTATTTCACTAGGCAATCATCAACTTCCATGATTTAAATAATCTCTATGCAGATGATTTTTAAAATCTATCTGTTCAGTCCTATTCTTTCTCCTGATCTCCAGTTTCCTATACAGTTTCTATGCCTTTTGAACATCTTAAACCAAATATCCCATAGATATTTTCAAGTCCCCCAAAAAAACTTTATATCATATTCCTAACTTCTCTATTACTGCAGAGGATACCATCATCCTGCCAATCACCCAGGCTCACAACCTAGGTGTCATACTAGTATACTCACCCCCATATCCAATCAGTGGTAAAGGCCTATCATTTTTACTTTCATAATATCTTGACATTATTATCCCCCTAATCCACAACCTAATCACTCCATGCCTTGTCTATAGCAATAGCCTACTGGTTGGTCTACCTCCTTCCATTTTCTCCCCACTCCAGTTCATTCTCTACTCAGTTGTCAAACTGATTTCCCTAAAGCACAAGTCTGACCATACACACACACACACACACACACACACACACACACACACACACACACACAACTCCATTGAGTCCTTATTATCCCCAGGATCAAGATCCTGTTTGATTTTAAGCCTTCATGACCCCACCCCTTCCTATCTTTCCAGTCCAGAGACACTGGTCTCCTTGCTGGTCCTGGAATGAGATGTTCCATCTACCAGCTCAAGTATTTTCACTGGCCAATCTCCACTCTTTGAAAGTTCTCCCTCCTTCATCCCTACCTCCTCTTTCCCTGGCTTCCTTCAGGTCTCCACCATTTCATATTCTGCAAATAAGGCTTTCTCTGCCCTCTCTCATCATGGTTTTCTATAAGTTTTCTCTTACATTAAAAGAGCTTCCTTAAGAGCAGGGAGCATTTTTTTTGCATTTCTTTATATCCCCAGGATTTAGCACAGTGCCTGACACAGAGGCATTTAATAAATGCTGGTTAGCATATTTACTGATTGATTGAGAACAACCTTGTAAAGGAAACAGGGCAAGGATTATAATTCTCATTTCACATATGGGAAAACTGAGGCCCAGAAAAGTAAATTACCCAAAGTCAGTTGCAGATTGGAGTATCAAAGTCAGTTTTCTTCCCAGCACAGTCCTCTGCCTTTGATTCTGCTGAGTCAAGGTCCAAGGGTTTTGCCACTCCCAGAGAACAGCCTCTGTGAAGGTCCTATCAGCCTGACTCCAGATCCTAGCTAATGGTTTGCTTATTGAGGACACTGTCTTCCAAACTAGCTGAAGGGAAGGATTATTGGCTTAATGGAGTGTGACTGAATTACAAGATAAAGAATCAGTGATGGAAATGAATGCTGTAGGTTACAGTTTCTTTCATCACACTCCCTCTGGTGTTGAGCTCTTTCTCCAGTCTAAGGAAAAAATTAAATTCATTTGGTCATGTTCAGTCTCTCTCCATGTGAAGTCTAAAATGTACAGAATGTCAATAACAGGTGCGGAGAGGCAGCTTGGGATGTTTGGTTAAGCACTGACCTTGGAGAATAACAGACCTGACTTCTCTTCCTGCCTCTGATGCAGCAGCTGTACACCCATGAGCAAGTAAACCTGCACACTCTAAGCGTCCTAGACAGCATTTATAGCTCACTTCTATAAAGCTTTTATATTGCACCTCCTAACTTCTCTAGCTTCATTGGTTTGCAAAATACTTTGCATAGGTTGTCTCACTTGACCCTCCATCAACCCTGTAAGGTTGATACTGCTACTATCACCATTTCACACATGAGGAAACTAAAACTGAGTCAAGTTCAATGAGTTAATTAGGGTCACACAGCTACAAAGTATCTGCTCAGGATTTGAACTGTCTTCCTGACTTCAAGGACCAGCACTCTGTCCACTACCCAACCCAACTGCTGATCTACATTGGAAAAGATAGGTTCTCCAGCTATAACAATGAAATTGCATTTTTGACTAACAACAGAAAGACATGGCCAGTATACCCAGGTCTAAGTGTGATTAAAGCATTCAAAGCAAGAGGAATTATCAACAGGAAGAAGAAAAATCACTTACATTCTCTGTAAATTTTCTGTAAAATGAAGATTGGATTATATACTCTCCCATTCCCCTTTCAATTTTAAACTGCTAAAATGTTATGAATGATCTAAGCATGAGCAAATTCATAGTCCACATCTGGGGAATTAACCAATAATCATAAGATTATAGGTTTAAAAGCTGATAGGAATAATAGAAGGTTACCTAGTTCAACCCTTTCATTTTGCAGGTAAGCAAACTGATGCCAGAAACGTTAAGGAATCTGTCCTAAGTCACACAAGTAGTAAGTGGCAGAATCAGGATTTAAACCTTAAAATATAGAAATGACAGCTTCCTGACCAGGAAAAAGAGTACCTTCCAAAGGCTGGCAAGAAAATATTTATCTGGCATCTTTCAAATTTAATCAAAAAGGATTAGAGAGGAGGAAAGAGGACATTGGCAAGGTAGTTTCAACCAACCTAGCTACCTAAAGAATAGGAAAAGAAAGGAAGAAAAAAAGACAGTTAAAAAACTGAGAAGTTTATGAAGACTAAATCCAAATAATGAACCAATAATAAAACACACAAACTAAAAATCCATAGGTAAATGCGCAAAGTTTAGGCAACAAGCAAGTAGAACTAAAGTAAACAAGAAAACTGAACCTTATATGTATCACTGAGACTTGAATTAATAATAAAGAAGGAGAGGAAAATTAGTTAGAATTTGATATGTACCTTAGATTTTGAGACATCTGGAATCAGTGGGTTCAGAGGAAAAAGAGATGAGGTCCAAACAACTAAAATTCTACAGGGGAACTCAGCCCAGAAATGATCAGTAGCTGCCAAGAGTATACTCTGAAGATACAAAAGAGAATATTTCCATTGAGGAGGAAAATATGAGTCATCTAAAGAAAGCAGAGAGGATATACAGGCAGCTTGCCAACTGCCTTATATTTTTTTAAAGGTTATACAGAAGATGAAATCAGGGGCAGGTAAAAGAGGGTGAATATAACAATGCGTTTCAATCTTATAAAATTAGTGTCAGAATTGCTAACTCAAAATGAGCTGAGTTTGTCAAAGAAATTAAGGAGGGCAAAATGTTTTCATTTATGTTTTTATAAGGAGAAAGAGAAAGATCAAAGAAAGGATAGAACTGCTGTTCAATACAGATGTAAATATGGTAACAACAGAAAAAAAGACAGAAATACTCAACTCTTATTTTGCTTCTATTTTCTTTGTCAGTGAGAATGACCTTTGGGATAAAAAGGACAGACCAAAACTGCCTAGCAGAAAAGATAGTAAGAGAGTACCTAGTTGCCCTTAAAGCTCACTTAGACAAATTAACAATACCATTGGTTGCAGGAGAAACTGGCTGATGTGACTACTGAGCACTGCAGAGATCTTTTGAAACATCACGGATAACAAGAGGGAATCAGAGGATTCTGTCTTGATTTTCAAAAGAAAGAAGATGAGTGTCTGTAAACCATAAGTCAGTGAATTTGACTGATTCCTGGAAAAGTTCTAGACCAGACCAATAAAGAAGTAGTTAGTGAACTTCTAAGAAAGGAAATAGAGATTATTAGACTACTGTTATTTCTTTTTTTTGAGAAAGCTATTTCACTGGTGGATAAGGAAGATACTATAAATATAGTTTAACTGTATTTTACTGAAGGCTTTGATAAAGCATACCAAATTATTCTTTCAAAAAAGGTACATAGGGGCAGCTAGGTGACGCAGTGGATAGAGTACCAGCCCTGAAGTCAGGAGGACCTGAGTTCAAATCTGGTCTCAGACACTTAACATTCCCTAGCTGTGTGACCCTGGGCAAGTCACTTAACCTCAATTGCCTCAGCAAAAAAGCAAAAAAAAAAAAAAAAGGTATATAAGTAAAACATTTTATGTATTAATGTGCTATGTACTGTATTATATAATATCTAAAATATATTTTATGTAATAAAATCTAATATAGTTATATGACAGTAGACAATAATACAATTAGGTAGATTCAAAAATAATCAAATGACAAAGTCATTAATGGTTTGATTTCAGTTTATTAAAAAGTCTCCACCCAAGTGCCCCAGACTCTGTACTAGGCTCTATGCTATTTAATATGGGATATTCCCAAAGTCTTGTAGTTTTAAGCTTTGTTCATTTAAAACTTTACTACCTATATCCCAAATACATCCAAAAAAAGGGAAAAGGACCAATATGTACAAAAATATTATAGCAGTTCTTTTTAGGTGACAATGAACTGGAAATTGAGAGAATGACCATCAACTGGGCAATTACTGAACAAGTTGTAGTATCTGAATGAAATTTCCATTGTTCCCTAAAAAATTATAAGCAACCAAATTTCAAAAAGATCTAGAAAGACTTACATGAACTGATGCTGAGTGAAGTGAACAGAACCAGGAGAACATTATAAATAGTAACAGTAACATTGTGTAATGATCAACTGTGATAGACTTAGTTCTTCTCAGCAATGCAAAGATCCAAGACAATTCCAAGGACTTTGTGATGAAAAATGCTATACAAATCCAGAGAAAGAACTGATGGAGTCTGAATGCAGATCAAAGCATACTATTTTCATTTTCCCCCCTTTTATTCTGTTTCTTCTATTACATCATGACTAATGTGGAAATATGTTTAACATGATTGCACATGTACAACCTCTATTAGATTGCTTGTCATCTTGGAAAGGGGTGAAAAGGGGGGGGAAGAAAAATTTAGAACTCAAAATCTTATTTAAAAAAATGAATGTTGAAAACTATATTCATATATAATTTTTTAAAATTACTATTAACATAAAAAACTGTACCGAAATGTTGGTGACATCATATCAGTAATCTCAATAAAGGCATGGTTAACATACTAACCAAATTTACAGATGACATTAAGCTTGGAGTGATAACTAACACACTGAATGGCCAAATAAGGGTTCAGAGCAAAAAGAACAGGTTAAATATAGCAAAATGAGGTTTAAGAAAGGAGTTTCTACTTGATGTATTTTCATTAATATAGTGAATTCCTGGTGAGCAATCACCCTTTACCATTGCCCTTTAGAATCTTCTCAATAATTTCTGTTACTAGAAAGTTACTTACAACACTAAGAAATTAAACAACTAGGGTGATTAAGTCAACTAGAGTGACTGTAGAAAGGGATTCTTAACCATTTTTCTATCATATACCAATTGGGTTGTCTGGACTTCTTTTTAGAATAATTTTTGAAATGCATAAAACATACATTTTATGTATGGTGTTACAGAAGAAACAAAGTATATTAAAATTCAGTTAATCAAAATTAAACCAAGTATATTGAAATAGTTATCAAAATTTAAAAGACCACAACAAACAACAAATTCATGGAGGTTAAGAACCCATGGTCTAAAGGAAATATCAGTGATTCTAGCTACAGTGTTCATCCTCCCCTATCCTCCCCCATCCGCTATGTCCCTATAACTTTAATATAATTTAAGTAATATACACTCTTTATCCACTTATTTTTTTCCTGGGTGGATCTCAGCAAAGTGGCCATGGATTTCCCTGAAGAAGCTTTGTAAGGGATGAAATTGAAGCAATGTCACCTACAGTCAGGAACATCTGGAGTACTAATTGTTACTGTGGGTGTCCTGAACACACACACACACACACACACACACACACACACACACACACACACACACTATTACTTTTACTGCCTGGTTAAAATCTTGTTCCAAGAATACCATGGGCTTGTATTCTTGAAAATATGCCTTGGAAAATAAGTCACAAAAGCCTGAAGACTATTTAAGGAATATAGGAAGAGTAATCCTAGATACTATATCTTAAGACTAGGGGAAGATGGTGTATCTCAGGAACTAACAGATTTCTATGTGAACTCTAGGAATTTATTAGTCCTGGGAGTCAAATGGGTTGAAGGGTTGAATACAATAACCCCACAAATGATCATGTCTCAATTTTAGGCAGAGTTTGGATATTGGCCTAAGGAAATATGTTAGTTAATATATGTTCTGAAACTGAGTAGGGATATAGTCACTGATAAATCCTTAGAATGAAAGAATCATAAAATTATATCATGGAATGGGACCTTAGAAATCACAAAATCCAACTTGTTCCCAAATCATATATTCCTTCTACAAAATGGCTAACAACAAATCCTCTAGCTTCTATTTAAAAGTCTTCAGTGATGACTTACTCCCTTTGTTCCTTCCCTTCCTTCTCCTAAAATCCCAGGTACAAAATAAAAAAGTTGTAGACATTGGTTCAATGGAAGGAAAAAATTCCTAAATAAAGCTATCCCAGAGTGGAATGGGCTACTTTGGACAGGAATAGATCTTTTCTCAGCAGAAGCTTTCAAGCAAAGCTCATAAAACACTTGTCAGGCATACTGTAGGGGAGACTTTTGTTCAGTTATAGATTGGATGAGATGACCTTCAGAAGTCCTTTCCAGCTCTATGATCAAATAATTGTCTCAAAAAGCCAACATAAAAATTAGGGGAAAGCTCATTCCTTCTGCTGTTTTTTATATGGAATAGATCAAGCATGACTCTTTCCATTGCTGCCTTCAGTGATCTCATGACACTACCTTCATTGGTGGAGGGAATTGTCTGTTGTTATTTACAATGAGATTCCTTCTGTCTCTAAACCCTCTTGACAATCTGATCAATCCTGCATGATTTCATGGAAAGAGTACTAGATTTCGATTTGGAGTCAGGAAACAGGAGTTTAAATTCCAGCTCTATGGCCTGGCAGGTCATTTTTATGGTCTGGGTTTCATTTTGCTTATCTATTAAAGAAGGGAATCAAACTAAAAGATCTCTTCCAGCTCCAATCACTTTGAACAAGGCCTTTACTCAAGGGGATTCTTAGAAGACCATTTCTCTAGAAAGGGAAGGAGAGACTCGCCTGAATATGGAGAGAAGTTGGACAAAGCAAAGTTCCTAGTTATTTTCTGGGCCTTCAGGGTGTGCTCCTTATCCCAGTTCTGCTAATAAACCAGGAAAGTCTCAGAAAGAACTTCATAGGATGTCCACATTAGCCCCCCAAAAAGGGGAGTCAATATGTGAGGGGAGGAGGTTCTTAGTTTCATTGGAGAGTGGCAAACTTTTAAAAAAAAAAGGGGGGGAGGGGGATCATGGCAGCAAAGGGCATGTGGCCCAGGGCCATATGACTTTCTTGTAGTTAAAAAAAATCACAGTTCACATTCTAAAAGACAGGTCAATAAAAGTCTTCTTTATTTGTATAACACAGAGACTCAGAGTGATTCCTTTAAGAAAGCAATACCCTGGGGCAGCTAAGTGGCTCAGTGGTTAGAGTATCAGCCCTAAAGTCAGGAGGACCTGAGTTCAAATTTGGACTTAGATACTTAATGCTTCCTAGCTGTGTGACCCTATGCAAGTCACTTAACCCCAATTTCCTCAGCAAAAAAAGAAAAGAAGAGAGAAAACAACAACTCTTTAACTAGGTTTGAATAATTTTTAAGGAACAAAAGCTAGTTTCTATTTGCATTGGTCTTTCAAATGAGCTTATTCTGCATTTCTGCCTTATTGCAGAATTTTGTCATTATATAGATTAAAACAAAGACTGTCTGTTACATTAGCCCAGTAGCAAAGATAAGGAAGAAAAAGTTTTTTAAGTATGAAGAAAAAGATGTCTTCATTTCATGTTCTTGTCAAAATATTTGCATATCTTCTCATTTTGAACACAATGGACAGTTTCTTAACTTATGCCAAGTAAACCTGTAAGTAGTCACATGGCCTTTCCTCCGAAACTTCCTGAGAGAGGAGGATCCAAATACCATTCAAAGGCATTTAAAGCAAGAAGCTAATTTCACCAAAAAGGGCATAAGAAACCATAATACCTTGCTAGAGAATTTGTTTTAGGTAAATCAGCTGTGACTGAGGATCAAAGTTGAGAAATAGTTTTTATAACCAGGAACCAAAGGTCTTCAGTAAAGTGAGAAGGATTTTATGTCTGAACTGAACAGTTAAGCCTAAGGACAGCAATTTGTGGAAGGCAGAGTGACAAGAGTTTTTCTCCTCCAGTGAGCCAAAATATTAGGACAGGACCCCAATAGGTCTACAACCATAAAGATCAAGTACATGGGAGGTAACTGCAAGTAGCTTATAATTTTTAATTCCAGAGAGACTATTCACTCAGGTGATTGTGTAAGAAAATTGCTACAAGTTTAGCACTCCCCACAACTAGAGCTAAAGGTAAGACAAACAGATTCAAAGAGACTGGGACACTTCCTTAGAAGCAATGACAAACTCAGCCCATTCCTGCTACAAAAAGCCTGATCTAACCTCCAGACCATATAGGATAAGGCTAGCTGTCTCCAGAGATAAGATCTGAAGTCAGAGTTTTGTTTGTAGGACTAATGTGAATTGACAAGATCCTTTCAAACTTGTGAACTTTCCTGTTTTGTTTTGTTTTTATTCTAAATTTAAGCATGTTCTCCTCTAGCTCAGTAATATAACTCTTAAACAAATGAAGTGCAAAAACAAAACACAAAAACCCCCTAAAGGAATACATATATACATATATAAAGATATATGTGTGTGTATGTATGGATGTGTATTTATACAAATACATCCATTTATAAGTAAATATAAATGCATATATGTATGTGTTTATATAGAGATGTATATATGTGTGTATATTATATGTATGTGTATGTATGCATATACATTGTATATGTGTGTGTAAGTGTTTATTTCCCAGCAAGAAAGAAGAGAAATAAAAAGCCTAAATCTATTCCTAGGGATGAAGTCGGGTAGTGAGAAATTTGGGCCAAGAAGAGACATGATACATGTATGATCTATACTGAATTGCTTGCATTCTCAATGGGGTGGAGGGGAGGGGAAGAAGGAAGAGAGAGCTGGGCAGAGAGGAAGGGAAAGAATCTGGGACTCAAAGTTTAAAAATGAATATTAAAAATTGCTTCTACCTGTAACTTGGAAAAATATTTTTAAATGACATAATATAATAACTACAATAATAATAGTCTAGCATTTTATGTAGGATCTATTATGTGTCAGGCACTATACTAAGTGTATAAATAGTATCTTTCCAGGAAATAAATGCTATTCTTAACCCCATTTTACAGTTGAGGAAACTGAGGCAAACATATATTAAGTGATTTGCCCAAAGTCATATCTAATAAGTGTCTGAGGCTGTTTGAACTTGGATCTTCCTGACTTCAGACCCAGTGCTCTATCCACTAGATATGCTCAGTCAGTGGAAAACCAATAAAGGACACCAGTGGGTTCAGCTTTATAGGGAAAACACAAGCTTCAATAGGCCTTTTGGCACTAGCATCTGCTCAAAAATGATACTGAGATATACTATTTCCCCAATACAAAATTATCCAGCTGCCCTCTACAGGTGAGTAAAACTTCCAATGTTTTCTTCTGATCAAAAAACCAATTCCTTTTACTCCACTATTCCTGATTTCAGTTTGCAATTCTATCATCTCCATGAAATGTTGCCTTCCCATTTTCTTATCACCCAGCAATGAGAGTGTAAATCATAACCTTTTTGCACAGATGCTTTGGAAAAGAATGTTCAATATAAGAAAAGTGCAGGCTAAAGACTAGAGCCAAGTTGATGGTATATTATACAGTGATATGCTTTCTGGAACTGGCAAGGCCTGTGATCTTGTTATTGATAGTAATCTGGACAGGGAAGAGTTAGGGTACAGCAGCTAGGTGGTGCAGCGGATAGACCACTAGGGTTCATATCCAGCCTCAGATACTTATTAGCTATGTGATTCTGACAGTTAATTTCCCCCATTTGCCTCAGGTTCCTTGTCTATAAAATGAGCTACAGAGGAAACAGCAAATCACTCTAGTATTTTTGCCAAGAAAACCTCACAACAGGTTACAAAGAGTGCTACATCAATGATAATAACTAAATAACAACAAAAAGACTCCCAAGACCTCAGTTTGAGTAACTTAATGATCCATGAAGGTATTCTTTATTTTTTTATTTTTAATACATATTGTTTTATGAATTATGTTGGGAGAGAAAAATCAGAGCAAATAGGTTAAACCATGGGAGGAAAAAAAAACAGAAAAAAGAAGTGAACATAGCATGTATTGATTTACATTCAGTTTCCTTAGTTCTTTTTCTGATTGCAGATGGCATTTTCTGTTCAAAATCTGTTGGGATTCTTTTGGATCACTGAACTACTAAGAAGAACCAAGCCTTTCATAGTTGATCATTGCACATTCTTCTTGTTACTGTACACAACGTATTCCTGGTTCTGCTTGTTTCGCTCAACATCAATTCATATAAATCTTTCCAGGTCTTTCTGTAATCAACTTGTTCATCATTTTTTATAGAATAATAATATTCCATTACCTTCATGTACCATAACTTGTTTAACCATCCTCCAATTGATGGACCTCTACTCCTTTTCCAATTCTTTGCTAAGGTTATAGTAACTATATTTCTATGTAGAGTTATCTCTTCTACATCACAACTTTCCCCATCATAGTTTTTGCTAGTCAGCATAAAAATTAAATGGGAATTGGGGGAGATGGGGAGTTTTGAAGAAGTTGCAAACAACACAGAAAAAGTTTAGAAACTCAGAAATGCATAAAATATCTATATAATATTGTATCATGTCAACATATTTTTTCTCTGAATACCATAAATATACACAAATTTTATAACAAGGTACTGTAAACACACCATAAAAGAAAAAGAAAAAATTCAGACTTCTTCTGTGGTACAAAGAAAGGACCAAAAAATTTTGCTTAGATTTTCCAGATCAAAGGTGTGATCTAAGTTTCTCATTGTGGCAGGGATAGCTGTAATTAATTTCCTTTGTAATCTTATTTTGTTTTATATGTTTAAAAAACATGATTCTGAAAAGGAGTCCATAGTCTTCACCAGACTACCTGCCAAAGGAGTCCATTACACAAAACACGTTAAGAACTCCTGGCATAAATTGTATTTGTTTATGAACACATCCCAGCTCATCTATAACTAGTTAGGTAAATTTTAAGGAAACCATGGTAGATTCTGAGAGTTTAAGTGATGCCCACTGTTACACTGTTAGTTTCAGAGACAGGAATTACTCAGGCCTCTCTGCCTCCAGATCCATAGTCCTCTCTACAATGCTATCTCTTCTTATGATATTAAATTCATACTAACTACAACAATACTAATTCACATTTCTTCTAATAGCTTAAAGTTTACAACAATGTCTTCTTAATAATCCATTCTTAATAATAATTCCACACCATGAGGTGTGGAATACAAATATTATTGGTCCCATTTTGCGTATGAAAAAAACTGACATTCATAGATACTAAATCACTTGCTTAGGATCACACAACTAATAGTTTTTGGACTGAGTTCTTAAGGCCAAGGATTCTCACCCAAGGACAATTCTTCTATTCTTCTGTACTGTTATTCATATTACACCTTTCTTTAGCACATTACACAATGACCAGCACACAGGCCTCCTCAAAAAGAAATATTATAGTCGAGGGGAAAAACCGAACACATTGAGTAAAGAATCAGGAGACCAGATTCTGAGATTCAATTCTGCTACTGGCTCCATATTTTGCCCTTGAGCAAAGAAATCAGTTCATTTCAAAGGAAGTTGGGCTAGATCACTGTAAAGTCATACCCAGAGTTGGCATCTTTTGAAACTGTTCTATACACTAGAAAAAGGACAAAGATAAGCAGAAATAAGGCTAAAGAAAAGTGTCCATGATGGGAGGGCTTGAAAAAATGTTATCTGAGAATTATTTACAAGACATTAAGATGATAATCTCAGGAAAAAAAACTCAGAAAAAATATGGAGCCAATAGCAGAACTGAATCTCAGAATTTTAAGAGGGAAGGAGAAAGATAATTTGGAATTTAAAATAAAAAAAATGTTAAATATTTTATGTGTAATTGGAAAAAATAAATTATTTTTTAAAAAAACCAAAAAGAAAGAAAAGAGAAAACTTTGAAGACAGGATGATATATTGAATTCACCTTTATGTTACATGCTGGAGAAACAAGGACAATGAAATGATATCTGCCTTCAAGAAACTTACCTTTTACTAAAAGGAAATAACACAGAGAAGTCATAAATTTCAAATTAATTAGGAAGAACCGAAACAAGTGGAATCCTGAAAGGCTTTGAGTAGGTGTGGCACTGTAACTAAGTCTAGGAGGGAGTTAAGTATCTGAAGAGGCCCAGGTGAGGAAAAAGTACATCTTGGGCAAGTGGAACTGCCTACAAAAAGACACAGACATAAGATAAAGGGAAGCAGTTAAGTAGGCCAGGATGACTGAAACATAGGGTCCAAGAACTGGGGGGTAAAATGAAATCAGTCTGGAAAGGCAAGTCAGAACCAAATTGTGAGTGGTTTTAAAAGTCAAACAAAAGATTTTGTATTATATTTAAGAAGAAAATGGCCAGATATTGGTCTTTAGGAAGAGAAAAGTGGCAGCTATCTAAAAGAATGGGAAAAAAAATGAAAAAAGCATTTACTAGATGTCTACTATGTGCTGGGCAATCACCCAGACTGGCAGCCTTAGTACCATTCTCCACTCTTCATTCACACTTGCTCCACATATCTAATCTACTGTCAGGTCCTGCCTTTTCTACCTTCACAACATTCCTTGTGTACTTCCATTTCTCTTCTCGCACACAGTCACTCATTGATTCCACTCTTCTGTACAGTTGATGAGTCTTCTACTTGGTCTCTCTGCCTCCACTGAGTTTCCAAAGTGTTCTTCCTAAAGCTTAGGTCTGACCATAGCACCCTCCTATGTTATTCTTCCAGTGATTCCTTATTGCCTCCAACCTCAAATATAAAATGCTCTGCTTGACATTTAAAGCCTTTCCCAAACAGGCTCCTTTCTTCTTACTTTTCTTGTCTGTTATCAGGAAGTATAGAATATTAGAAGAGGGATTCTCCGATCAGTTCAAAATTCCAAAACAAAGTGGATATACAGAGGCAGAGAGAAAGAGAGAGAGACAGAGACAGAGAGAGACAGAGACAGAGAGAAATGGGACATGATCTTCAGAGGGACTTCTTCCAAATGGGAAAAACAAGATTAGCATTAGAGCAGATGATAAGATGCCCAGGGAGGATGGCTGGGTGGGATGGAAAAGAACTGTCATATAGAGGAATTAGATTTGTTATATGCAGTTCCAGTGGGTAGAATTAGGAATTTGGTGGATAGTTATAAAGAAACATATTTCAGCTCAATAAAAGATAAATCACTGACCTCTCAGTTATCTGCCAATTCTGAGTCAGTCCTATTTGCCTTCCCTAGCTTCCATGCCTTTCTGGGGCAAGTCACAGACTAAGCCTCAGTTCAATCACCTATAAAACATGCATAATAATATTTGGATTGTTTTGTCACGGCACTGCCATGAGAATCAAACAAAATTATGTTAAAAGTGCTTTGTGGTCCTAAAGCATTAGATAAAGATAAGCAATTACTATATTTAAATTATCCTTGAATTGCTTATCCTATTTATAGTGATTAGCATCAATATCAGTTAATGTTCACATCTAGCTATTCTAATAAAATAATTTTATATTAAAAAACACAACAGAAGGGGCAGCTAGGTGGCGCAGTGGATAGAGCACCAGCACTGAAGTCAGGAGGACCTGGGTTCAAATCTGGTCTCAGACACTTAACATTCCCTAGCTGTGTGACCCTGGGCAAGTCACTTAACCTCAATTGCCTAAGCAAAAAGAAAAAAAAAAAAAAAAAACCACAACAGAATATAGGTGGACATGCTACATTTGTTTTTAGATATCAAATCCCATGTAAAATTTAATTGTTTGGATCCTCAGGTCAACAGGCAGCTAAATAGCAGAATGTAGAACCTAGAATTAGGAAGTTATTGTTGTTCAGTCTTTACCCTTCATGACCCTGTTTGGGATTTTCTTGGCAAAGATACTGGAGTGGTTTCTCTAACTTTTATAGAGGGAGAAACTGAGGCAAACAGGGTGAAGTAATTTGCTCAGGATCACAAAGGTCTGAAGGTACATTTGAATTCGGCTTTTTCTGACTCCAGGCCCAGGGCTCTATCCACAGCAGGAAGATCTGCGTTTCAGACATTTATTAACTAATTGACCCCAGATAAATCAGGATATCTTTGCCTCAATTCCTCTCTTATAGAGAGGGCATAATATGGGCTGCCAAGGGACGGACAGGAGGGGACCCCATTGTGGAGGTCTTCAATCAAAAACCATGTTTGAGGCATGTTAGGGGAGAGTTTTGTTCTGTTACAAGCTGGAGAAACTTTTTTCATTCTATGAAATTCAAGTCCCAAAGCACTTGATGAAATAAGCTTTCATTAAACACAGATACTTTTTAAACATTATCTCAGGGGCAGCTAGGTGGAGCAGTGGATAGAGCACCAGCCCTGAAGTCAGGAGGACCTGGGTTCAAATCTGGTCTCAGACACTTAACACTTCCTAGCTGTGTGACTCTGGGCAGGTCACTTAACCCCAACTGAAAACAAAAAAAAAAAAAAAAAGAAAGAAAGAAAATTAAACATTATCTCATTTTGCGTATTTATATATGTCAGGTTTTTAAAAAAAAAAAAATTATCTCATGATTCTCACACAACCCCGAGGTTTCTTACGGAAGAGGACACTGAAACAAAGGTTAAAGTGACTGGCTCAATGTCACACAACTCAGCAGCGTCTAAAGCCGAATTAGAACTCGCGCCTTTCTGACTTAAGGGGCAAGTTTCTATCCACAGCACCTGCGGACGTTTCCACTAGACTCTAAAACTTGGCCTCCAAGACTGAAGGGGGCGGCAGGAATACACCACCTCGCCTACAGAAATAAACTTCGGTTCTCCTGGACTACATTTCCCAGAGGCATCTAGGATCAAAGGATCTCCAGTTCCCGAGATGCACCACGGCCCAGTAAAAACTACGCTTCCCAGAGGATATTTTGAATCATGAAGAGGAATAGCATCTGCGTGAAAGACCTTGGCCAAGAAACTTTCTCGAGGGTCAGGACGTCTTTTCTCCTGGAAGGTTCCTCTTGCTTTAGGGGCGGCTACAAGCGCCAACAAGGTGGGAACGCGGGAATGGTAAGGGCGGAGGGAAGATGAAGGTCAGGTGTGCCAGTCTATTAAAGGACCTTGCATAAAACGAGGAATTTCTCTGGGGCTCTAGGTATGCATCCCTGGTACCCTGACGTAGTGGCCAAACGACATTTCCTGTAGTGGAGACTACATTTCCCAGGAGACTATGCGGAAACGTGACTACCCTTCTCAAAAACGTTTGCGTGACCAAACTAGTTTTCCGGAACCGCCTCACCATTTGAAAGCTGGATGCCTTGAAAAATATGAGGGGCCTTTGGCCTTTGCGGCTTCTTCTCCCCGGTGGTAGCGGGAGGCCCCCGGGGGCCCTTTCTCTTCACCAGAGATCCGTAGTGGGCGGTCCATTGGCCGCGAGGAGAGGTGAGAGGAGCCTTCCTGTCCCCTTCTAGTTGTCCCCATTTGATCAGACCCTCCCAGGACTGCTGAGCCCCTTATTGGTGAGGGGGACAGTGCTAGAGCGTACTCGCGTTCCATCTTCGACCTTTTCCCGCCTCCCTGGGGCGCCCCCCAAGAATCTCGCCTGCTGCCGTCCTCCCTTGGCCCGCCCCCGCCCTTCTCCGTTTCTGTCACTTCTACTTCTGTCATCCAGCATCATCTCTGCCGAATCCCCGGGGTGGGCAGGACATTGACTGGCGATGGACCAGACCAGATCTGGTGATGCTGGACCCTGAGGGGGATGAGCTCGGGGCAGTGGGCTAGCATTAAGCGTCCGACCCAATATGCCCGTTTTGTGGATAAGAGAATGAGGCTCCAGGAGGTTAAGTGACGGATGCAGAATGGAGGGCAGATCTCTGGAGCTGGCCAGGTCTGGGTACTTGGCAACTCCGAGCTTGTTTGCTCAGCTGCTTCCCAGGCCTGTTGTGGGCACGGAACGGGATACTGCAAAGAGGGAGCTTCCTAAGTTCTAGTTGTTACCATCGCCAAAGCTCACACAGGTTAATTCAGACATCGTATCTCAGCATGGGGAGACAGGCTTAACAAGTAGCACTCTCCCTGCCTGAAATGGGCTGCTTCCAGGAGTGAATTCCATCTTCCCCAAGCAAAGTCTGAACCCTGCCTGGTCCATTAGACTGTGAGCTCCTGGACAGCTGGGTTTTTGTTTGTTTGGGGTGTTCCTAGTTAGCTTAGTTGGGGAGGGGGTATCGTGGTATCCCCTGCCTGGCACTGACTAAGCACTGAAATGCTTGGTGCCTTGACCTGGGCATTTCTGTTCAGGCTGAGATTGTTTTCTAGTTCTGAGACACATGTGATACAAATGCATATACGTATGCATTGCATTTATGTGATTCTAGTCTATATACATAAGATACTGGTGCATTTACATATCTACCTGCATATATGCAAAACTAGTCCATATATATAAGATACTGGTGCATACATATATTTTCATATATGTGGTGCTAATCCATGTACAAAATACTAGTTCATATACATATCCACCTGTATATATGTGATGCTAGGCCATATACATAAGATACCAGTGTGTATACATATACACCTACATATATGTGATGCTAGTCAATGTATATAAGATACTGGTGCATATACATATATACCGCATATATGTGATACCAGTCCATATTCTTTTTTTTTTTTTTTTTTTTTTTTGCTGAGGCATTTGAGGTTAAGTGACTTGCCCAGGGTCACACAGCTAGGATGTGTTAAGTGTCTGAGACCAGATTTGAACTCAGGTCCTCCTGAATTCAGGGCTGGTGCTCTATCTACTGCACCACCTAGCTGCCCCTACTAGTCCATATTCTTAAGATACTAGTACATATACATATATACCTTCATAGGTATAATAGTAGGCTATATACATAAGATACTAGACTAGTGTATATATGTAAAACTAGGTCATATACATATGTTATTAGTGTATGTGTGTATACACGCACATAATATAATTCTATTTACATTAGATACTGGTACATATACCTATATACCTGTTTATATATGATACTAGTACATATACATATGTACATATATGTGATACTACTCCATATACAATAAGATATTGGTGCATATACATATCTACCTTCATATACATAATACTAAACCATATACATATGACACTAGTAATATGCATAAACACCTGTATATATGTGATACTAATATCACACACGATACTGATCCATATATATATATACACACACACACACACCTTCACATACATGATATTAGGCTATATATATGATACAAAGTATATATGCATGGCTAGGCCATGTACATATGTTATTAGTGTGTATATGTATGACTGTATATATACATATATACACACGTGATACTACTCCATATACATAAGATACTGGTGCATATACATATACACCTTCATATACATGAAAACCATATACATATGACACTAGTAATATACATAAACACCTGTATATATGTGATACTAGTAATACTAGTATCACATAAGATACTGATCCATATACACCTGCATATACATAATACTAGTTCATATACATATACACCATATACATGATACTAGGCTATATACATAAGATACTAGTGCATACATGTAGAACTAGGCCATATACATGTTATTAATGTGTATATATAGTACTTGCTTTTGAACTTATATTCTGCTGGTAAAGATACAACCTGTAATTGAAAAGAAAGACTATTCCTAGAGCAGATGTTCTTCATTTAGCATGCATGAATTTTTTTTAAAAGTATTTATCTTCTGTACTTCGTGCATTTAACATATTCTAAGGATTTCATGGCTTTACCAGCCTAACATGGCATTTTAAAAAAAGTTAGCCCCTCTCCTAGAGTATGATTATTGGGAGATAGGAATGGAATTCAGAGCTAAATGAAGATTTGGATATGAAAAGCATCAGTAATCAGATCATACACTGTACAACAACTACGAGAGAGTCCTTTGAAAGGAATTATGCCTTTATATTTACAGATGTTAGTATAAGTTAGTCAGAGATGTTGGGGGGTGGGAGGGAGGAGAATCACTCTGAATGACCAAAAAAAGAAACTGACATAGAACTCTGAGCCAAAACACCTTATTGAAGGACCTGGTCCCCTCTAATGAAGTGACCTACAGACCTTCCTCAAAATCTGAATGTCTTCTCACAAGCCCCTATTTTTGTAGAGATTGACACCAAGATAGATACCTAGAATGTCTAGATACTTGGACATCCAAACGTTTATACAAAATGCAGAATGATTCCATTAGTTGACATATAATGCATATGTCATAATATCTCATGAAATATGAAATAATATCTCAGCAGAATTACAAATGGGTGGAACAAGAAATATCTCTGCTGACTGTGGTTATGATGGATGGTCTACTTCTTAGATTAGGAAAGAGGAGTATTTGCACAGCCTAAATTGCATTAGATTGCTTGGCTTCTCTGTCAAACTGCTGACACATTGATTTTGCAATTATCAAACATTATTAAGTGCCTACTGTATGTCAGGCATTGTGCTAAGCACTAGGGATACAAAAAATGATAAGAACAAGTCCCTCCTCTCAAGGAACTTTAAGATTAATTGGGAGAAACATACAAACATCCATGTAGAAACAAGATTTGGACAGGACAAATATGTACACAGTCTCGGAAGGTATTAAGATTGAAGACTGAGAAGGATTTTTTGCAGAAGGTTGGCTTGAGCTGAGACTTGAAGAAAGTTAAGGAAGCTAGGAGGTAGAGATAAGGCAAGAAAATATTCTGTCATGGGGGATTAGGAAGGAGAGGGAGTCGGAAAAAAATATTTTGGGAGATAGAGTCATTTTCAATTAACAGCAGAGAGACTGTATCACAGACTGTCATAGGGGAATTAAAATGTAAGCTGACTGGAAAGATAGAAAGGGGCAGGTTATAATGGGCTTTGAAAGACAATCAGGAATTTGTATTTGATCCGGGGGGGGGTGGCGGGAATAGGAAGCCCCTAAAATTTATTAAAGGATAATATGGTTAGACCTGAGTCAAGAGTTTGAGAAAGCTCAGTTGACAGCTGAGACTTGAGATAGGGAGACCAGCCAACAGGGCTCCCGGCTCTTTTTTTTTTTTTTTTTTCACATGAACTGTTATTTAGCAGCACTTACTTAATCCCATAGTTGTGAAGTTGATTTTAATGGAAATGAATTTATTTTTTTCTTAGTAAATAGAAACTTACTCTGTTCAGTCTAGAATGCTAGTTTTGGTCTCTTTTTGAATCCTGCAATCCAATATATTACCTATTTCTTTTTGTGTTATATGCACATTTGACTACATGATAGAAAAATATCTTAGAACAACCCTAGAAAGCTTGCTTTCTACTAGTCTAAATTCTATCACTTCTTTGGGACTAGCTCAAGATCCATTTGACTTTCCCTGTCTCAATCCCTTCTCTGAATCACTAATGAATGTATATTCTGAAACACACTTAAATAGTCTAATGGATCTGTGATCTCCTTAGTATGAATGTTCCCTTCAGTGATGCATATCACGGCTATGCCTGCACATCCTATGTCCTTCCTGTGTTTTCCATGTAGGGATTACCCAACATGCTAAGGGCCTTCCTTTGTCCTGATATCACAGGGATACCAATGTAACTTAACAGGCTAAAAGTACAGTACAGGCTGTCCATTACTTGTTTCATGCTGTATTCATGTGTTCTATCTTCTTTTCCCTCATATATTTCTAGATAACATTCTTTATTCTGGTTCTTCATGTTTATTCTATGAATGGTATGATCTTTTGTTCTATGTAACATATTTTTAATGCACCTGAGTTTATGATTCATGACTCAAAGCTATATAACACAACCAGAATTATATTGATATTAAAAATATTCTAGGAGAATTTGGAGGTTGTTAAATGAGCTTCATAATTTCATAAAGGCAATATAGCCCTCTCCTATTTTGTTCTGGCCCATCTTACATGTGTGTATATGTAATATCTGCACCAAGATATATTGATGAGCTTTTATGTTGTCCATTTACCGGCATGCCATAATCTGGATTAGAAATTCTCTTCATCCATTTACTGGTTTCCATGTGGGTGGTTAGGCCAAACTCTTGAAAGTTGTCAGAGCTTTTTGAAAAGTCTCAATTCTGTTCTAGTGTTAGATGCAGTCAGCACAATGTTATTCACAAATAGGAGCATCTGGAAGACCTTATCATCTATAGGAATCTCCTTTTCAGCTTGTTTTTCTCTTCCAGCACATTAGTGAATACATTTTGGAAAGCATATTGTTTCCTGTTTATGCTTTGCCTGATAATTATGATTGGAGGTTTATCAAACAAAGTTTTCTCTGTTACATCTTTTAAGAAATCTTGATAGAGCAATACCATATACTATTTACCAAGATTAAGTCAAAATGGACACATGGCCTAGATTTAAAGGAAGATGCAAGTAAATTAGAAGAGCATGGAACATGTTCTTCTCCCAGATTTATGATAGGGAAGAATTTATGAATAAATAAAAGAAAACACTGAGATATAAAATGTATGATTTTGATTACATTACAAAGGTACAAGTGAAATCAATGTAGCCAAGATCAGAAGGAAATTGGGAGGCATAGGGATTTTGTAGACAGTTTCTTGGATAAAGAAACCTCATAACTCAGGTTAATCTTTCAACTGATTAATGATCAAAGCATGAAATACGTAAAATGAATAAACAGTATTTTGATAAAGCTATGTTAGTCACCAAAAAAATCATTATTGATAAGAGAAATACAAATTAAAACAACTTGGAGATGTCATCTCATATCTATCAGATTGGTTAAAATGATAGGAGGAAATAATATGTTGGAGGTGATATGGAAAAATTGAGACTAATACATTGTTGGTGGAATTTATCCAACCATTTTGGAAAGCAATCTGGATTATGCTTAAAGAGTTATAAATCCGTCTGTACCTTTTAAACAACACCACTAGTAGATTTGTTTCCGAAAGTGATCAAGAAAAGAAAAAAAAAAAAAAAAGAACCTGTTTGTTCTAAAATATTTGAGGCAGATCTCTTTGTAGTGGCAAAGATCATCATCATTTGGGGAATGGCTAAACAATCGTGGTATATGAATATGATGGAATTTCACTAGATTATAAGAAATACTCAACAAAATGATTTTAGAAAAACATGGAAAGACTCACATGAAATAATGAAATGGGAAGAACATTGTTTATGGTGATAATGTCTTCAGTGCATTATAGAAAAACCACTTTGGATTGTATAACATGAAAGACACTGGCATGATGTGCCCTCATTAAAGAAAGTTCTGTGTTCTATGAGCAAAGCAGAATTGAATTAGCCCAAAAGAAACGTGAGATGTGCAAAATTAGACAAGCCACCCCAAAAGTTAATATGTACTATTAGTGCATATGCTACAAGTCTGACCTGTAGCAGAGCATTCCAAACTTATATTGGTCTGATCAGCCACAGTCTGACACACCATAACTTAACTTTAATATAGTAATGTCATTTGTTGTCCTTCATACTTGAAGAGGACCAAACTAACCAACCAATATGGTAATAGCAATATTGTTCCAAGAATAAATGAACAACTAAATTATTGAGTATTACACATACTCAAATCAACTGAAAAGACATTGTGAAGGAAAATGCCATTCACCTCCAAAGGGAAAAAAACTGATAAATAGAAATATGCATAAGATGGTATTATATGTGTGTATACATGTGTACATATGTGTGTGTATTCATACACATGTGTGTATATACATGTGTGCATTAAATGGTGCCTTGTGTGTGGTGGGGAGGGAGGGAGACAGTTTAGAACTTAACATAGAACAAATAGTTTAATGAGTTTTGTGGGAGGGGAAGAATCTTGAAAAATTTGAGTCATATACATGAGAAGTATCTTTAAGTTTTGTTCTCTAAAATCAAAGGTTTTTTTCTTTAATAATTGACAAATATTAAGTAAAGTAAGATTTTATATTCTTTAGTCATTTCTGTGGTAATAAAGATGTGACTTACTAATTGATTCTTTATTCTCTGGTTTCTATCTAATCTAAGCTTATTTAGGACAATAACATTAGGACAATCCTAAGTATTATAGTTCTACTTTTCTTGGTGGTGAAAAGTTGCTAAAAATCTGTGCGCATTTCCTCATTTTTCTTCCTTCCATTTTCATCCTTAAATGCCCTTAAGTTAACATTGCTTAGTTTTCTCTCACTCCAGTCTTTCTTTAAACTGACTTTACCCTCCACTCCTTCTTTCTGTTTCTAAAACAGATGATATTTCTTATAATTTAAAAAAAATTTTTTGATACAAGGTACTCTCAAATGAGAGGAATTCTCTCCACCAGTACATATCATTGCTGCTACTCAATTTCAAGCCTTAGAGAGCTACCTTTAGCACTGAGTTGCCCAGATTCCAAAAGCCAGTATGTGATAGAGATGGAATTTGAACTTAGATCAGCCTGATTCTGAGGCTAGTTCTGAACTATGTACTCTTTGCCTTTCATAATCTTTAACCAGAAATTGGAAATAAAGTAGCAGCACAGGTAATAAACTTCTTGTTTTCAACAAAAAATTATTGGTATAAAAAATGAAAGGCAAGCCTCTAAATGATTTTGACATTTGACAAATTAGTTTCAATAAAAAAAAAAAATCTGATCCTTACTTTCTCTTTTCAGGTTTACTGACCACTAGCTCCAAGAAAAATTATGACATGAGGACGGTAGACATAACTCCTTTAGAGCAAAGGAAGTTAACTTTTGATACCCATTCATTGGTTCAGGACTTGGAAAGTCATGGTGAGAAACCAATTACTGTATTGAGAATACACTTCAAAGGTGAAATTATATTATGATCATATAATAGTCCATTATTTCATCACATTGATTACAATTTAGAATGTCAAGTGTAAGGTGCAAAAAGTCATAGTGTTGCATAACATTTTATTTGGATAAGCATTTATAACTTTATAAAAATACTAATATCTCTTTCTTGCCTACAGGATTTAATAAAGAACAAGCAGAAACCATTGTGTTATCATTAATAATTCTATCAAACGTCAGCCTAGACACAATTTATAAGGAGATGGTAACTCAAGCTCAACAGGTAATTTGTTATGTATTATTTACATGTTAAGTCAATAAAAAAATTAGTCACATCTGCTGCTCTTTAGTTTGCTTTTTAGTCTTTCCTATAACATCGAAATTTTTTCCTTTTCCTGGAAAACCCAAATTATTCATGTTCAAGAGATTAAGGCAATAAGACAGACATGTAGATGTGGTTCTACAATTACAGAAATGATGACATATAGAAATTTCTCTTTGGAACTGAATTATATTTGGAACTGAAAAAACATATTAGAAATCACATAATAGCCAACCTTTATCCCTAACCCACCCCTAATTTGCTTAATATCACAAAACTGGTGTAATTATAATGACCAATTCTAATCCTCAAAGGGAGTGAAAAAATCAATACCTCCTTCCTGTTTTTGCAAAAGTGAATCTGACTTTGTAGGTCTAACTTGGTTAATATATGTTAATTGTGTTTAACTGTTTTTTTTTTCCTCTTTGATTCTTCATTAAAAGAAATGGCCTGCTAAATAGAGCAGGGCACTTAATAAATGATACTTGTTCACTTGACTTTTTGTTCTTTTAAAGATCACAAAATTAATCTCTTAATAGTTTTTCATATTTCAAGAGATCTTTCTCAATACGTTTGCCATTAATAAATCTTTCTACCTGCTTTTCAAAGAATTTCAGAGCTAAAGTCTAAATTAAGGGGTCAATAGGATACACTTCTGATTTATAAGAATTCATCATAACAAATGTCCATTGATATAACCAAATTAAAATAAGCATTTGAACTAATAGCAGTAAATTTTATACAGGTTGATTAGCTAAGCTAATCACTAAACTAATGATTCATTACATTAGCCATGAGTTCAAACTAAGTGACATTTCAATACTTTCTGGACCATGGAAAACCCCAATTTTGGAAGTTTTCATTTTACTTGTCAGGTTAAACATACTCAGAATTGAAAGCATTAAATTCCTAGATATAAGTTGCTTTTGAATTTATAAATATATTATTTCAGTTAAGCCATATTTTTTCCACAATTTCCCACTGCATGAGGAAATGTGATATAATGAGAATAGTATTGACCTTAGAATAAGGAAGACTTGAGAGTCTGAATCCTCCTTCAAACACCTCCTGTCTGATTGGATAATGGGCAAAACACCACCTCTACATCTCAGTTTCCCCATTTGTAGAATGAAATACCTACCTCACAGAGATGTCATGAGGGTTAATAAGAAACTGAGGTAGTTTGCCTTCAAGAGAAAAGGAAGGTTCAGGAGAGTCATAACTTCTACCCTTAAGTAATTAAAGGGCTATTTATGGAAAAATGATGAGAGTAGTTATCCTTGGCTTCAAAGGGCAGAACTGGGAGGAGTAATGGCTAGAAGTTGCAGAAAGATAGATTGAGGTTTAATAAAATGAAAATTTCCTAATAGCAACCCAGAAGTAGAATAGGTTGCCTCTGTAGGAAGTAGGCTCTCCTTATAGAGCTTTCTTCAGGCAAAGGCTGGGTGGCCATGTTACTTATATTGTTGTTCAGCTATGGGTTGGACTAAATCTTTGAGGGCCCTTCCAACTATGACAGTCTGAAATCAAATGAAAAAATAATCATGATTAATAATAATCATCATAGAGGAGACTTAATTCCCTTATAGCATTGAAAAACTTTGAAGGAACAATGAAGAACTATTGCTGTCTTCAAGAAACTTACAATATCAGCAGCAACTTAAAACAGCTCCATAAAAAAAAATTATGCACAGGTGACACTCAAATAATATTAGTTAAATGAATGAAAATTCCCTTAATCTTGCTGTTTCTGTGGTTTAATAACAGTTGTATTGCTGTTTAATAACAATTTGAATATTTAAAAGAGTTTAGTTTAAAAAAAAAGGTCACACCCTTTCCCCCTTTCCTTACTCTCCCATAAGCATATAGTTTAGAAGAAGAGGAAGGAGTATCCCTTGGGATTAAGATGGGCAGTCCAAATTCAGAATTGTCAGAAATTCTCTAGAACTGTTAACATGCCTAGGTATCATGAGTTGTGTGTTAGATTTGAAGTAGTTCCATTAAGGTAGCTTGGCCCCAGTGCCTAGCAAAGCAGTCATCAAATATTATTTTCCTGACTTTAAACAGTAACCACAGCATTTTTTTTTTTTTTTTTTGCTTTTTTGCTGAGGCAGTTGGGGTTAAGTGACTTGCCCAGGGTCACACAGCTAGGGAATGTTAAGTGTCTGAGATCAGATTTGAACTCAGGTCCTCCTGACTTCAGGGCTGGTGCTCTATCCACTGCGCCACCCAGCTGCCCCACACAGCATTTTTTCTAAAGGGTGAGGGGGCTGCTAATAATTAAATAATGACAGCAATTTCTTTTATACTGAGGATGTAGAAGAGTACCCTTAATATTCCTTAACAGTACTACCAGAATCTTCCTCCAACTGTCTCTTTGAAACCTTTGTCACTACCTGCTTTTCCTTTGATTAAGAAAAATGAATGTATTTTTGTAATAGGCTTCCAGACTGTTGAATTTTAAGAAAGTTGAGTATTAGAAGAATGATAATATGTTATGAGCAAAGCTTTTTTTAAACCAGTTTTATATTTAAAGTATTATCTTTTCTGCTACTCTTTGTAACTTTTATCTCTAGCTGAGTGAAACCTTATAAATGCCATGTGACTTCCTTGAAGATGGATATGAAATATGCTTTCTCCAATACAAAGCATAGTATAAGGATGCTTAATAAATGACTCATAAATTATCCTGCTGAAATGATCCCCAAAGTAATTAGGCAAACACATTCCAACTAGTTGTATTTCATTGCCAACTTCTGATTCCCATATAATGCCTTGGGTTTTCCTATTACAAATAACTCATGTTTTTCTAGTGCTTGAAGTTTGACAGTGTGCTTAATCTCACAGCCCTATGAAAAGTAGGCAGCACAAGCTTATTATCTATATTTTATAGATAAGGAGACAGCCCCAGAGTTTGTGATTTTGTATGGTCAGCTAGTAAGTATCTGACTTAGAATTCAAATCCAGGGCTTCTGAATCAAATCAAATCAAATCAAAATCAAACCTTTACTTTTATTGCTTTTCACTTCTATGATAGGATTGCTTTTATCTTTTTTTTTTTTCTTTCCTTTTATAAAGCAGTTGGGGCAAATTAACTTTTCCAGGGTCACTCATTTAAGAAGTGTAAAATGTCAAGTGTCTAAGGTTGAATTTGAACTCAGCTCCTGATTCCAGGGCCAGTGCTTTATCAACTGTGTCAATCTAGCTGCCCAGATAGGGTTGTTCTTAAAGCTAAATAAGTGAATTTCAAGATTTTTTTCCTTATACTTTGGTAGAAGTATAGTTCCTAAGAAATATTCTTATGCACTTTGGCATTTCTTCCCCCAAATACAGTAATTTTCAGATTTGTTATTGTTCTTCAGACTAGTGAGTCAACATTATGACTTTCATGAATGTTATATTAATTATACCTTTTCTTAATTCCCATGAATATCATAGGGTCTAGCATTTTTTAATTCAGTATATAAATATTATTTCTTAGGAAATTACTGTTCAGCAATTAATGGCACATTTGGACTCAATCCGGAAAGATATGGTCATCCTAGAGAAAAGTGAATTTGCAAATCTGAGAGCAGAAAATGAGGTAATAGAATACTTTTAAATAATGAATACATTATATTTAACATATTATATCACAAAATTTGCTGTTTTAAAATATTTTAACAAGACAGGTGGCAAAATAAAATTTTGTGCTTCATAATCATTAAAAAATTTTACAGGAACATTTTATAAGGACACCTGGACCTTTATGTTTAAATTATAGTTGTTGTTCTCACACATACACACACAACTAATAAAGTTCTCTCCTGCCCTGGATTCATTTCTTACTTAACTAATACTCTCCCCCCCCAAAAAAAAAATTGTCAAGATCCTATTTTTAATTTATTTTAATTTTTTGCCTAGTGAAACATTTTAGTTTTTTTTTTAGAACGTTGTATATATATTTTTTTTAATTTTATTTTATTTGCATAACATATGTGTGGGTAATTCTTGAACAATAACCCTTACATAGCTTTCCGTTACAAATTTTTTCCCCCAACTTCCCCACCCCTCCCCTAGATGGCAGGATATCCACTACATGTTAATTATGTTAAAATATTGGCAAATCGAATATATGTACACATATTTCCAAACTTATCATTGTTGTGCAAGAAAAATCTTATCTACACAAACGATATATCAGATAAAGGAAACACAATGTAAGCAAACATCAATCAAGGAGTATGAGAATGTTATGTTGTGGTCCACATTTCGCATCCCTCTCTCTGGGTGTATATGGCTTTCTTCAGTGAACAATTGGAGGTGGTTTGAAACATATCATTGTTGAAGAGAGCCATGTCCATCAGAATTAATCATCATATAGTACTGTTGTTGCCGTGTATAATGATCTCCTGGTTCTGCTCATTTCACTCAGCATCAGTTCATGTAAGTCTCTCCAGGCCTCTCTGAAATCATCTTGCTGGTCATTTCTTACAGAACAATAATATTCCATAATATTCATATACCATAATTTATTCAGCCATTCTCCAATTGAAGTGCATCTATTCAATTTCCAGTTTCTAGCCACTACAAAAAGGGCTGCCACAAACATTCTTGCACATGTGGGGCCTTTTCCTTTCTTTATGATTTCTTTGGGATATAAGCCCAATAGGAACGCTGCTGGGTCAAAGGGTATGCACAGTTTGATAACTTTTTGAGCATAGCTCCAAATTGTTCTCCAGAATGGCTGTATCCGTTCACAGCTCCACCAACAATGCATCAGTGTCCCAGCCCTCCCACAACCCCTCCAACATTCATCATTAACTTTTCCTGTCATTTTAGCCAATCTGACAGGTGTGAAGTGGTACCTCAGGGTTGTCTTGATTTGCATTTCTCTGATCAACAGTGATTTGGAGCACCTTTTCACATGACTATAAATAGTTTTAATTTCATCCTCTGAAAATTGTCTGTTCATATCCTTTGACCATTTATTGATTGGAGAATGGCTTGAATTTTTATAAATATGAGACAATTCTCTATATATTTTAGAGATGAGACCTTTATCAGAACCCTTGAATGTAAAGATGATTTCCCAGTTTATTACTTCCCTCCTAATCTTGTCTGCATTGATTTTGTTTGTACAGAAACTTTTTAACTTAATATAGTCAAAGTTATCTATCTGGTTTTCAATTAAGAGTTCCAGTTCTTCTTTGGACATAAATTTATTCCATCTCCAAAGGTCTGAGAGGTGAACTATATTACATTCCTCTAATTTACTTATAGTATCACTCTTTATATCCAGATCATGAACCCATTTAGATCTTATCTTGGTATGTGGTGTTAGAACATTTTAGTTTTTTATTAATTTTCTCTGCCCTCCCAAATAGAAGAATGATTTATTTTATCTACATTATTGAGAATTTTGTTTCAAATAAAAGATAATGCAGACTCTCATTTAACAAAAAATCATTATATTAAAGAAATAACAATGTTTGGATATAAAATTTAGTTTTTGAGGCAAATCTAATTTGGGGGTCTAAGAATGAGCTATCTTCAAGAGAATTTCTATAGTTTATATTTTAATCAAGGGATATTTATTGTAGAAATCCACAGATTGCACAAATTTTTAGTATTCTTATGTTTCAGAATTTCTAGGTCAAATGGAAGATGATCTTTTGATTAATACTAATGTTCAGTGCTCCCTTTTATACCTAGAAAATGAAAATTGAATTAGACCAAATTAAACAGCAACTATTAGTAAGTAAATCATTTTCTTTTTACCATGTAAGAACAAATTCTAAATTCTGAAAAGAGCAAGTTGTCATTTCAAAATATGTTTTTAATTTTCTTTACAGCTTGAAACTACTCGAAGCAGAGCAAATAATAAATTGGATATAAACCTAGAGAGGAGCAGAGTGACAGATCTGGTAATACTCATTTAAGATAGCTTAGTTATTTGTTCTTTTTCATTTCTTCGGTTTTTAATCACTTTCTGCCTTAAAATTTTCAGTTTACAGATCAAGAAAAGAAACTTATAGAAGCAACCACTGAATTTAACAAAAGAGTAAGTTAGGATATGTTTCCTTGTTAATTATAAATTTAGCTTTCTATTTGCTGTTCCATTCTGGGATTGAAGTTTATAAAGCTTAACATTCTAGAAACTGCCTTTTCTTTCTTGCTTCACTATTGCAATATCTCTTCAGTATGCCTTCTTCTCTGCTCTGACACTGCCACTACTCTAGTGCAAGCTCTCATCATTTTGTGGCTGGACTGCTGCAATAAATAGCCTGCTGGTGGGTCTGCTGGCCTCAAGTCTTTTCCATTCACTCAGTAACCATTCAACCACAAAAGTAATTTTGGAAAAGCAAAGGTCCAATCATATCAGCTCTTACTCAGTAAACTCCATTGGCTTCCTGTTGACTCCAGGACAAAATACAAAATGCTCTGTTTAGCATTCAAAGTCCTTAACTTAGTCCTGTCCTACCATTCGGGTCTTCATATACCTTATATTCCAATACATACTCATCAATCCAGTGACAGTGGCCACCTGACTCCAGGCATTTTCTCTGACTGTCTTTCACATTTGCAACACTCTCCCTCCTCTGCTCTGAGTATTCCTCATCATGTCTTCCTTAAGTCTGTACTAAAATCCTACCTTCTACAACCTCTCTTAATCCCAGGGCCTTTTCTTTATTATTTCCTATTTATCCTGTGTTTACCTTGCTTTGTGCATATTTGTTTGTATGTTGTCTCCCCTGTTACATTGTAAGCTCATTCAGATCAGGGACTCTCTTTTGCCTCATTTTGTATTCCCAGCACTTAGCACGGTGTCTGGCAATAGTAGGTCTTTAATAAATATTTATTAGTT
Organism: Myrmecobius fasciatus; assembly: GCA_023553655.1. NCBI lineage: Eukaryota > Metazoa > Chordata > Mammalia > Dasyuromorphia > Myrmecobiidae > Myrmecobius > Myrmecobius fasciatus. Next base: position 350,393 of record JAJPUD010000380.1, on the reverse strand, counting down.
GGTGGGTTGGTTAATTTAGCTGTTCCTCAATTGATGGGAATCCTGCAGTTTTCAAGTTTTTGTCACTACTATGAATATTTTTGTACATATGGAGCCTTTTTCTCTTTCTTAGAATTGAATATATTTAAACTCAAATCTTGAACAAGAAGCAAAAATCCTTGCTGGTATTCATGCTTCCAATATTTGGGTATTTTTACACTTATAGGCTATTTTGAATATAGGATATTTTCACACTTTTTCTTTCTATCTTTTCTTTTTCATTCCAACAAGAAAGACCTGACTGCTTCTTCCTTGTGACTTATAAGGAGAAAGGTCTCCTTTGCTCTTCTGAATTCTCTTTTCTCATCCATCTTCTTGATACATTTAATGACAGAGATGATACCACAAATTGATTAAAAGTGTATTTTACATTTCAGGATACCCATATCAAAAACATTATTTCACAGACCAGTAATAAAATTGATATTGAAATTGCTTCACTAAAAACACTGATGGAATCAAACAAACTTGAGACAATTCGTTACCTTGCAGGTAAGTCCTCTCGGAGGAAGAGAATTTGATAGTGTTTGCTTTTCCAGATTTGTACAATTTAAGGTTCTATATATAGGAATATATAGGCTTGTGATAGGATGTAAGAATTCACATTTTAGGTTGTATTTCTAAAATACCTAAGGTTTGTAGAGGACTTTTATTTTATTTATAACCCTTTTAAGTGGGTAGTGGAAATATTATATATTTTTAACATATATTAATATAATTATATTTAAAATATATAATTTAACATAATATATTAGTATATTATATAATAAAATTATATAATTTAATTATATGATTGTATATAATTAATTAATATATAGGAGTAAACTGAGGCTCACAGAGGTCAGTTGACTTGTTCAGAGTAATTTAGTTTATAAGAGGTAGAATCAGGATTCTACTTAATACCTCCTGATGCCAAGACTAGCTCTCTTTCCTCTTGCAGTGCTCTTTCTGATCAAAGCACATAAATAAAGGTCCAGATGTAGCATGTGAGGGGGCAGCTTTCCAATCCAAAAAAGAATCCCGAATGATATGTGGGTGGTCCTAATATGCAATAATCTGACATTTTCTTGTAGACCCCTTGTAACATCCATGTTTAATGCAGCTGGCTGATTAACACCAGCCATTACAGCCCATGTTCAGAAAAACTAAGAAAAGATTCCAGCTGGAGAGCTGGTGCTGTTCTCATATATTCCCCTTTTCTAGTTCTAAAGTTCTTACATTATACATTACCAACCATATAACTGGCAATGTGCAGGACAGAGTGACTCCAATTTCTCACCAGTGTAAAAGACTGCCAGCCAGGACTACTCTTTCTGGAAAAGTTTTCCTTCTACAAAAGGGTTTCCATCCATTAAGAGTCTGCCAAGAACATTCTGATATCAATAAGTCAAGGTAATAGGGTAGAAACCAAGAGTGATGTTAGTACAAGACACATGATTTTTAACAACACATTTGGCAGAGAGGAGCAAAGTGACTTCATTAAATCGTGTTAAATTTTTCTTTTTTAAAATAAAAGAATTAGTATTTATAAAATCTAAATCCTCTTTAAGTTTGTCCTCCAAGATAGTTATTTAGTTACTCCATCTCAAATGTAACATATATAGCTCACCCTGAGAATTAAAAGATTCATAAATATGGAGTTAAAAAGTTTTGAGGCAAGAGGTAATGAAGTCTTAAAGCAAAGGAATGGTATGTATTAAAGCCTCTACTAATAGGTCAATGGAAATACCCCTAGAACATACATGTTAGAGGACTGTGCTTGAGTTCTGAACAAGAATATTTTTGTATAAGAACCAAATTCTACATCTGGGGTGTGGCATAAGCTTTTGATATTTTGGATGATTTAGTGTTTGGATTGTGTAATAATCCCTTGTAAAACAAGCTGTTTCTCCTTAGCCTGCCATCTGGGTTCTAGCTTGGTTGCTTTTTTCTTTTATATTAAATTTCTGTGTGTAAACTAGAGGTGGCAGCCTTCCTTTAGAAGATCATTCTTTGGAGTTGCCTCTAAAATAGTTTACTTATCTAATATTGAGAACCTTGAAACATAAAAAGACTGAATCACCTTGAGACATATACATTTAAAACATTCATAAACACTGATGAATTATGGGCATATAAATATTTCCACACTTTATATATTTTCTTTGGGTACCTTTTGCTATCTTCTACTTTCCTTTTGCTTAGGAAGATTTGTTTGAAGCAATACCAAGGACTCTTTTCTTTCCTTATCTTCCAAATATTATCCTCCCTTAGACTGACATGCTTTTTTAAAAGATTCTTATAATTAAAGGGTAACAAAAATAATAATAATAATAGCAATTAAAGGGTAACAGAATCTCTTGGGACTTCCTTCCTCTCCCTTTTCCTTTAATTCTTTCTCCTCTCTTCTGGTACTCAGGAGAGTTGCTGTTGTGAATGAGTCTTTGAATTTAGTAAGACTAAGAGTTCTTAAGATTGGCGGTAATAATTAAACAGTAATTCTACTTATTTATTTGGAGGGCATATTTTAGCAATCTCAATCCTTCTGAACACATCTCTGAATTATTTTTTTTGAAAACATAAACACTATAGTTCATCTACTTAATGCTGAAGAAGCATTCTTAGAATCTCATTAAGCCAATTTTTTTTTTTTAAATTAACAATGGTCTCTTAAAAGGTTTATTTCTAGCTCATAGAAAATGAGAAATAACAAATTAAGGCAAGTGGGGGGCGGGGCAGCTAGATGGTGCAGTGGGAAAAGTACCAGCTCTGGAGTCAGGAGGACCTAAATTCAAATCTGGCCTCAGACACTTAATACTTATCAGCTGTGTGATTCTTGGTAAGTCACTTAGCCCCAGTTGTCTCTCACACACACACACAAATTTAAAAATAATAAAAATTTTTTAAAAATCTGCATTCAGAACAGATTTTCTTAATTGCTCTCAGATCTAAGAACTAATGGTAAAGAAAATGGAGAATGCAGATAACACTGCTGTGTATTATAATAATGGTAACCATGTATTACCAAGAAGCCAAGTTAGATTTTATATCCTCTGTTTAAAAAGAAAGGTATATACATTATATAAATAAAGCATTTCAGGAGTAACTATCAAAAGCATTTACCCTAAGTGAGATGTTACATTTGTATAATGTTTTATTATATTTCAAAGTGCTTTCTCATAAAGATTCTTAGTGTTGAAATATAATTCAGAGGACATCTTATCCAACCTGTACTCAAATACAGTCTTCTCAACTACTTGATGACAAAAGTTATCCACTGTTTGGCAGCTTCTGATGTTGGGGAATCACCTCCCCCTTGAAGCAGTCAATTCCAGTTTTGGAAGGCTCTAATTGTTTGTTAGGAAGTTTTCTGTTATATTCAGCCTAAACAGGACTCTGCAACTTTCCTCCTAGGTCTGAGTTCTGACATCTGAAGCCTTTAGTAAACATCTCATTTGATAGTTTGCAGCCTTCTTCATTTGTGTAACACAGGTATCAGAATAAATATATAATCTCATTTGATCTAAAGATTCTTCCCAGCAGAGATCACTCCCCTTACAAGCTGCCCACCTGGTACATTTCTTTGTCAGTTTCTTCCTTAAGTTCACCAGAGAGGATCTTTCCATTGTGCCTTGGGACCCATTGGTCACTGCACATCCTTTGTCATATGACTTAACCACTTTTTTATTAGAGATTTTTTACATGAAATCTTTGGTGGATAATTTTCCATATAACTATTGTTTGTAATATGTTATAGCTGGCTCACACTCACTGCATACCTTTTCATTGGAAATTTTATAATGTTGAGACAGAGAGATTGATTTGTCACGAAGTGTTTGTGATAAAAATTCTTTTCACATCTCTTGAGTCCTGTCTTACATTCTCAGGTTCATTTTTAAATGTCCTTGGAATGATTGGTTGGATCTCAGCACTTGTTTTTCCTCCACTGCTTCACTGTTTTTAGACCCACTAATGTTCTCAATCTTCTGATTTTATTCTCCATAAGATTTTACAAATAAGTTTATATTCTTAAGCAAGATTGCTCTTGCTTGATATATCTTTCCATCTGACAAGGAACTCAGTTGTTTGCTGACTAAGGGGTTTCTGGGCTTTTTTGGTCTCCTGTATATAGCAATTGATTTGCATCAGTCAGAAATTACTTTAATAGTGCTGATGGCCTTTCTTTTATTCATGCCATGTTTCAGCAATAATAACTTGCCTAAATAGGTCAGATATGCCATCTGTCTCATTTTTTATTCTTCTAGCTTTGTATTAATTTTGGTCTTTTTTCTAACAAGTCAGTGGTCTCACTATGTTGTAGTTGTTTTAGCAGTAACTCCCACATCAGTAATTAATTATTTCCTGTTCATTAAAATAAAATAAATCTCATCTGTAAATTATATTTTAAAGGCAAATCAAATTTTCTCCTCTCAACTCATATTTACTTGTGTTTTACCAGCCACACAGCAGTTTTCTTTTATATAATTGTATCATCTTGTCTTTCAAAATGTTACTTCCCTATCAATTACAGATTATTTGCACTTCACTCACATTGTCCTTAATGTTACACAGACAAGTACGTAGGCTATGGAGTAGAAGGCTAGTTTGTTGCTTTTTGGGGTTTTGCTTCCCATTTAGATAAAAGATAAAATTGCTTTTGCTTCACCCCTAGGAAAGTGGCTATGACTTCACTTCATACTGTAGTAAAAACTTGTTCTTTTTTACAGCATCTGTTTTTACTTGCCTGGCAATAGCACTGGGATTTTACCGCTTCTGGAAATAACAGCAACTTTTCAGATATCACTACCAGCAGGAGTAAGGCTGCTTTTTGGTACATTTTGAAGATATTTCCTTTTGTACAGATTAATTTTGGCCTGCCTCAGCTCCTGAACAAATCCATTTGCTCTATTCCCTGATGCCAAAAAGCTGTCATTGAAATCCCAATAAAGTATGGTAGAAAGATATTTTATAATTTGTCCTTGCAGCTAGTTTACAGATTTGGAAACATAGTTCGCTTATTGTATCTTGGACATGGATTCATCTTGAACTGCTCAGTTTTGGTTTCATATGAGTAAACTTCCCCCCATATTTAAGTACCCAATGTATCTTTATTCATTTTTCATCATGACATGATTCTATATGGGGTTTTGATTTTTGTCTGTTCACTAAGTAGTAAGAAAAATTTATGTTTTCATATTTATATATTTAAATAAAAGATTATCATAACTTTGCTTATTGAATTTTAAGTCTTACTAACTGAATCTGAAATTTATTCCCTTTGTGATCAAAAACAATGATTTTTATTGTACATTCTAATTAATGTGTCATTTCGTATAAGTTACTACAACTAAGGAAGCTAAGCATAAAAAGACCAAAGAACTTGTCCCCTTTCTCAGCTTGCAACAATCTCAAGAGAAAACTTGTTCTTCTTTAGGCTACATATGTTATATAATCCTGTTTTCTCCTGTAAAAACCTCTTTCTTCATTTAGTACATGCATGTAAACCATTAAAACAAACACTAAGGGAACATCTAAGTTTTGTTATAGAATTTTGCTAAAATGAATTCATTATTAAAAATTATATTTCCAGTCTGAAGTAATTCAAAAGTAGCCCATATTTATGTTTAGACTCTGATGACTTAGCACATAAAACATGCCTTGAGACAGTAAAGGATGGGAAATGCCATAATTTTACATCCCTACCTCTGTATAGTTCTGCCTTTTGATTCATTTTATTTCGGGTCTTGTTGCAGTTTTAGTGAGTTTTAAAGAGCTAGAAGATAGGCAGATTGGAAGGTATTTGCAGTATGGAGCCAGGGGGAAAAAAAAAAAAGTTAAAAGAAATGTGATTTCAGGGAAACATGAGGGTAGAAATGAAAACCAATTCCAGTCACAACTGTTATTCACTATTTCACTTTGGGCAAGTCACTTAATTTCTGTGACTTGGTTTCTTCTCTAAAGTAGCACCCTGTTATCAAAATGCTTTGCAAAGATTTTTCAATCTTATGCTATTTAGAAATGGCATCTATGTATTGGAGCAGTGGGAATTATGGTAAGGCATGTCATTTTGAAGTTCAGAAGATCTTCATCTTCATAAAATATAAGATGGATTTGTTATCCATCTTAGTTTCTATGGTCAATTTTCCTCCTGGTTTCATTTCTGCAAAAATTAAGGAGTTCTAGCTTTGAATTACCAAGAATAATAAAGTTCTGATAGAAGACTGCCAGATTAGAGTTTGTTTATAGAAAACTATAAAGATAGTAAGCTTTTGATACTTTGTAAAGTAGAAGATAGGATTAAAGCTTCTAGAACTTTTTCTTTTTTTCTACCTTTTAAATAGGAACATAAAAATCATAATATTTGTACAAGTAGTTGGAGAAGGCACACAGTCTTTCATATCACCTTCTGACCTAGTAATCTCACTATTGAGCATACATTCCAAGGAGTTCAAAGATAGAAAGTTTTCACTATACACCAAATACTTTTTAGTAGCCCTTTGTGTAATAGAAAAAACCTAGAGTCAAAGATGCCCATCTATCAGGGAGTTGCTAAAGAAATTATGATAAATTAATGTAATGGACCATGAGAAACAGTACAAGGAATTCAGAAATGGATGAGAGGATATGAACTAATGTAAAGTGAAGTAAACAGAACTAGGAAAACAGCATATACAATGACTACAACTGTGCAAATGGAAAGTCCAGATAAAAGAAATCATCTTGGCCCAAAAGAAGAGATAAGACAATGAGCTTCCCACCCTTCTTTGCAAAGAGGTGAAAACTATGGGTGCTGAAAACTGTCAGAGAGTTAATGGACTATTAGTATTTCAAAATTTTTAATATTTCATCTTGTTATAAGGGATGGTTGCCTAAAGGAAATGAAAGTGATATCCTGGGAAACAAAAGAAATTGATAGGAAAACAAAAGATAACATTATTGCTGATAGCTTAGTGGATAGAATTCAGACCCTTAAAACAGGTTTTTTTCAGTCATTTCAGTTACATCCAGTTCTCCATGACCCCATTTGTGCTCTTTTTGGCAAAAATGCTGGAGTGATTTGCCATTTCCTTCTCCAGCTCATTTCCCATGTAGAACTAGAGCAAACAGGATTAAATGACTTCCTCAGGGTCATGCAGCTAGTAAAAGTGTCTTAAGCCAGATTTGAACTCGGGAAGATGAGTTTTTCTAATTCTAAGCCCAGCACTCTATCACTGTGCCCAGTTTGGGAATCCTGGGTTCAAATCTAGATTCAAATATTTAAAAACTTTGTGACTGGAGAATGAACTTCATCTGTAAAATACTGTTTGCCCTTATTGCCCTTAGCACTTCTAGTGCTAAAGTTATAACCCCATAAAATTGTAGTTATGAAAGTGAAGTCCCCTAGTAACAATGAACAGCCAAAATTAGCCTAGATTTCCTTCATGTTGAATAGTAAAGTAAGCAACAAAAAGCCTGAAGGAATATCTTAACAGCAATTGATACTGTTGCCTACAGGCCTAACCTGGAGAAAAGAGCCCAACAATGAGACTGCCAATGACAGAGGGGGAAAAGATGAGCTATAGTTCTCAGGAAACAACAAAAGGGAAAGCAGTAAAGAGGCCCAGAAAAGACCAATGCTAGATAGACTTCAACACTGAGCAAAATTTCTCAAGGAGATGGAACATCATGGATTTGCAGAAATAGTGTAGAAGGTAATAAGAGAGATTAAAGGAGAATCACCAGCAAAGCTACTATGTTCAAGCAAGCAAGTAAAGCTTTTGATCATTAGGATACAGCCAAATGGAAACTAAGAACAAGCATGAACTGCCTCTATGAGACATCTTCAATCAAGGTGGGTAATGATGTGGGATGGTTGTAAAGCTTAAGAAGAGTGCTAATCTTATATGTAGTTTCCTCCCTCTCTAACAATAAACAAGGCTAAACTGCAGCACTAAAGTAGCAATATCCATATGTTGGGGAACTCTCAGGCAGTAGGAACTGCTCTAGGGGATTGGCTGGGCTTTATCTATAATCCACAGGCACATTAAAAAAATTCCCTTACTACTTATCAAATGTCTGTCCCCTTTATATATGGGCAGAAAAGACCATGAAAGAAGCAGGATGCAGGAGATGTCAGGACATGGAGGTATGAAAGCAGGGTCAGGTTACCACACCCCTGATTTCCCAAGCAAACCTGATAAAAATCCTATTTGCTGCTGAGTAGCAGCTGCATAATTATATTGTTGGCAAAATTAGATGATGACAAGACATGTTCATTTTTTGTTCTGTTATTTTTTAAACAAATTAAATTCCATTTTATTATACTTCTTTGATTTACCAGTTATAATATATCTGGGAGGCATGAGACAGAACAACCTTTGAAGAATTGATAATGATTTTCAGAGGGCAATGGGAAGGTACATGCTGGATGTGAGTAGGTACCAAATATGACTAAGAAGAAATTCCCAATAACTGAAGAAAAAGATGTCATTAGGAAAATAAATATACTCAGAAAAAAAAGTGGATCTGTACTTTTAAATAATTTAGTTGCAATAAGTCTTGTTTGAATATCACAATGTGTCTGGAAGAAAAAATGAGAACAGCTATCTAGGGGAGGGATGGGGAGTAGGGGGGAAAATTTGTAACAGAAAGCTTTTTAAGGGTTAATGTTGAAGAATTACTCATACATATATTTTGCAAATAAAAAGTTTTAATTAAAAAAAATGAGAACAATTGTGTTTCATTATTTTCTCTTCTGTTTTCTGGGGTTTAGGAAGCAAGTGCCACAGTAAACAAGCCAGGGTTGGATAAAGCAGATAATTTTTAGGACTCCTTTTCTATTCCCTCCTCACATCAGGAAATGAACAGTGTGATTTTTTTTAATTTTATTTTATTTGCAAAACATATGTATGGATAATTCTTCAGCATTAACCCTTACATAGCTTTCTGTTACAAATTTTCCCCCCAATTCCCCACCCCTCCCCTAGATGGCAGGATATCCACTACATGTTAATTATGTTAAAATACTTGACAAATCGAAAATATGTATACATATTTCCAAACTTATCATTGTTGGGCAAGAAAAATCGTATCTACACGAAAGACATATCCAATAAAGGAAACACAATGTAAGCAAATATCAATCAAGAGTATGAGAATTATGTTGTGGTCCACATTTCACATCCCTCTCTCTCGGTATATATGGCTTTCTTCAGTGAACAATTGGAAGTGGTTTGAAACATTTCATTGTTGAAGAGAGCCATGTCCATCAGAATTGATCATCATATAGTATTGTTGTTGCTGTGTATAATGATCTCCTGGTTCTGCTCATTTCACTCAGCATGAGTTCATGCAAGTCTCTCCAGGCCTCTCTGAAATCGTCCTGCTGGTCATTTCTTACAGAACAATAATATTCCATAATATTCATATACCATAATTTATTCAGCCATTCTCCAATTGAAGGGCATCTATTCAGTTTCCAGTTTCTAGCCACTACAAAAAGGGCTGCCACAAACATTCTTGCACATGTGGGGCCCTTTCCTTCCTTTATGATTCTTTTGGGATATAAGCCCAATAGAAATGCTGCTGGGTCAAAGGGTATGCACAGTTTGATAACTTTTTGAGCATTGTTCCAAATGAGCAGTGTGATCTTTACAAGGCTGCTCGGACACCTAGGGGGCTGCTGAATCCCAGGGGGGCTTCCAGTGAGGACAATACCATGCTGGGCCCAGGTTGTGACCACAGCTCCTACGGTTTCTCGACCTACTGCTTGTTCACTTGCCTATTGCCACAGGACTTTGAGATGGTAGAAATGGTAAAAAATGGTGTGGGTGATGTATTTTGATCCAGGAGTAAACTGGATTTACATGAGGTAGGGCTGAATGAAGTCACTGGCCTCACTCTCTCTTCCAAAGCCACCACAGCCTAATAGCAGGATACAAGCAGGATAGCTGGGGATAGCCTGGGATACACTTTGGTGCCTTCAGTGGACCTGCATCAACTGCCATCATGGCCACTGGAACAAACATCTGTCGGTTCAACCATTCACCTGCTTGTGGCAGACACTCTCCAGCCCTCGAGTAACTACCCTCTACCTGGCTTAGCTCATTGGCTGACATGATTTATCAGAGTGTGGCTGCTGTGCCTGCTACAGCTTCTTGGAGCCACAGGTGAGAGCTGGATCAGGTGGATACCAAAGGGAGATGAGATGCCTTGAAAAGGGCTCAGCGGCTATCACACACTAGATGTATCCATCTTTTCTGAACACCCCTACATCCTGGCACAAATAACTGGCTTAACATAAGAACTAGTGGGTAGATTTCTTTAGTATACATGGATATGATTATCAAACACAAGAATGATTCTGAGTGGAGGGAGCACCAGGCCTTCTGTGGTTCCCATTTTCCCTTTTGAGATGTGCTCTCATTGTGTATTTTACACAGAATGAGCAAACTGCCAGATCTTAGGAGGGTCTGAGCCTCCTACACTAGGAGGTTTCATATGCTGGGGTTACCACTAAGTAGCCTTCCATTACAGTGCACTTAAAACAAAGACATTTCACCTATCTATATGACAGGACCTCTTGTACAACTTAATTCCCCAGTTTCCCTGTGGCCTGGATTTCCAGATGTGTCATAGCCTAGGGACTATCCTTTTCAAATTCTGTCTATCTGTTCAAACATTGGTAATGTAGTAAGCCTAGCTATGGCGTATCATCACAGCTGATCATCTGACAAGAGTGAGGAACAATAGCTCAAAATCCCATGACTATCTCTGTCAAAAGAAAATGAAAAAGTCTTCCAGTCTTCCACATACTCCCTGAAGCAAACATGGAAGTCTGAGAGGTCCCAGACAAGTCACACAGGATAGGCAAGCATGATTGCAAAATACCCAATATGAGTAAACAACTAAATAAATGAGATGACAGATACTTGGAGTGTTTGACTATTTCTCCTCTAGGATATATATTTCACCAAATACCTAAATAATACTCTTTCTAAGATGGTTTCCCCAGTAATATATAGAATTATTATATAACATGTTTCTTCCTATAATCAAGCCAACTTAGAATAAGTAACTTAATTCTAAATTATAAAAATCATGAATAAAAACATTCTACATCTGATGACTAAACAAAATATAAATAATTCATAAAATTAATTGTTTTTATTATTATTGGGTTTCCTAAATTATAAGAGTCAGTAGGTAAAGTGAAATAAAGTCATTACTATAGCCAGGAAGACTTGGGCAAATCATTTAACTTTGCCTTGCTGTAGGCAATTCACTAAATTGCAAAAACAGTGCCAACCTATTTTGATGAAGAGAGTTTCCTCACCTAGAAATTCATCCTAATGATAATACTTCTCTGGCTGCCCTTTCCAGCACTGTTTGCTATGTCTAGAACTATTCTAATTCCATATTCAAGAATTCAGAAATTCTTTTATCTGATCATAAGCTTTTTCTGTCTTTTCCTCCCCTTACTACCCCAACAACTGTTTTTTGTCCTCATACTGACCTCCAATATCACCACCTCTCTATTCTTTCCCAGACCAACACTTCTGCAAAGGCTACATTGTCTTCCTTATATTATCTCCACCCCTTGGTCAATGAGTTCTAGATGACTCCCTTGTCAATCCCACTTTACCAAGTTCCAACCTTAGATTACTTCCACCATCAACCTTTTTCACTCCCATTTGTTTGACCTGGTTGGTATCCTTCATTTTTGAAGAGGACCAAAATGACATCATTCTGAGAGTCAAGTTACAATGTGTCCAACTGTGGTTGATCAGACCAATACGAGCTCAGAATACTGCTACAAGTTGGACACAAATAGTCTATATGAACATTTGGGGTGGCTTCTCTAATTTTATCTATTTTGCATTTCCTTTGGGCTATTTCAATTCTGCCTTGCTCATAGAGCATAGCACCTTCCCTGATGAGGGTACACCATGCTGGTTTGTAATACCAGAGAAACTAAGGCAAGACAGAGACTGGTTTTTAATCTTTTAATGTGGAGAGTTTAAGCTAGCTGACCAAATGGTAGCTATCCAAATCATTCTGGCCCAGAGGAACCGAGGCAGGGAACTTACAAAGAGTTTTCACTAACTAAGGTTTGCAAACAGAATACATAACCTGAGTATACAATCTTATAGGAGAAACAAAGGCAGATAAGGCGGGTAAGGACACTGCATGGGCAGACAACCCATAATTCCAGGAAAGCATCATAACTTAATCTTGACGGGATAGCAATCAAGATAAGATGGTCAAGGGCAGGAGACAGTGAGGGGCAATACTCAGAGGGGGAATTATCCTAAGAAGGATTGGGATAATACACCTGGATTTTATGACACAATGGTATGTAAAGGTTTTTCCTGACTCAATTCTCCTAGTCCTAATGGCAACGAAGGGGTGGGGAGGTGGCCATAATAATTCTTTTTTTATTCAGGGCACAATAGGTAGTCCTGTGCCAATGTCTCCTTTGTCATACAATTGATTCTAAAGTTCTTAAGAGATAATTGAGAGTGTCCTTGTGTCATTTTTTTTTCTGACCACCTTGTCTTGTGAGCGCTTGCCCTATATGAGTTTTCCATAAAATAATTTTTCTGGCGAGAGTACCTCTGGCATTTGAATAATGTGGCCAGCCCCATTTTGCTCTCTGCAATAGAATCGGAATGCTTGGCAGTTTAGTTTGAGAAAGGATTTCAGTGTCTAGTATCTCATCTTGCCAAATGATCTTCAGAATCTTCCTAAGACAATTCAGACGGAAGCAATTCATTTTCCTGGTATGGCATTAGTAAATTGTCCAGTTTTCACAGGCATATAACTGGCTCCCCTACAGATATGTTACATATTCTTGACTTGTGTTTCCCTATCCCAAGGCAATACTTTTATACATCTCTAATCAATTCATTATTCCATTGAAAGTATCTCTTCAAACATTCTCTTCTCAAGCCACTCACTGGATTCACTTCCCCACCCTCTTATCTGAAGACAAGATTGAAGCTATTTACCAAGAGTTCCTTCTTCTCATCTCCTCATTTCACCTCATTCAAGTATCTTCCCACAGCATTTCTTCCTTCACCCATTTCTTGTGAAGGGGTGGTCCTTCTTCCCAAAACAAACCCTTCAACATGAACCCTTGATTCCACTCCAATCCCATCTCTTCTAGTAGACTGCTCTATTATCTCTTTCTACTGCATCCTAGCCTGCTTCCTACAGACACATTCAATTTTTCTCCATCCTTAAAAACAATACCCTCACTTGATCTAACTATTCCTACCAATTACTCTCCTGCCTTTATCTCTCCTGCCTTTATCAACTAAACTCTTTAAGAAAGCTAACTGCACTAAGTTTCTCCACTTCCCCCTTTACTCTCTTTCAAACTCCTTGCCATCCAGCTTTTTTACTTTATCATTCAAGAAGTCAATAGACATTTATTAAGTGCTTTCTATGTACCAGGCACTGTGCAAAACACTTCAGATAAAAAGGCAAAAAGTAAACCCTGACTTCAAGGAGTTCACATTTTAGTGGGGAGACAATATGTAAACAACCATGTATACATAAGAAAAAGAGGCAGAGAAAGGGGGAGAGAGAGAGGAGAGACAGAGAGAAAAAGAGAGAGACAGACAGACAGACAGAGAAATGGAAATTTGGGGAGGAGGTAGAATGGGAACCAGGAAAATCCCTTTTCAGAAAAAAAGATATGAAGTGTCTTGAAGGAAGTAGAGATGAGGAAGGAGAACATGCATGAGGCACAAGAGTCAATAAAAATGTGTGGAGGTGAGAGATGCAGTTTCTTATGTGTAGAACATGGAACATGAGGAAGTACAAGAAGAATGTAAAGTAGATAGAGACAGCTATAAGCTATCATGAGCTTTGAATACCAAAAGATTTTATATTTGATGTTGGACTATAGACTAAAGACTTTATTTATAATTTATAAGGAGCCACTTGATTTTTTTGAGTAAGAGGATAGAGACATGATCAGATCTGTGCTTTAGAAAAATTAATTTAACAGCTGAGAAGAGAATGGACTGGAGTAGTCAAAGACAAGGAGAAGAAAACGGAAGGATATTACAATCATCTAAGAATAAGTTGATGAGAGCCAGCACTAGAATGAAGACTATGTCAGAGATGAGAAGAGGACACACAAAATACATTGTAGAGGTAACAAGGATAGGAATTGGCAACAGAATGTATATGTGGAATGGATGGGGAGTTGAAGATGATATCTAGGTTGTGATTATTGGAAGATGGTGGCACCTTCGACATTAATAGAGTGGGGGCAGGGGAAGATATGTCAAAAATAAACATGAAAGGGTAAAATCAAACGCTTTCTTTCATTCAAAGTGGGGTTACTCGCTGATTACAAATTTGTCATAAATATCCCTCCAAGGGGCAGCTAGGTGGCACAGTGGTTACAGCACCAGCCCTGAAGTCAGGAAGACCTGAGTTCAAATCTGGTCTTAGACACTTCCTAGCTGTGTGACCCTGGGCAAGTCACTTAACCCCAATTGCCTCAGCAAAAAAGCAATAAATAAATAAATAAACAAATAAATAAATATCCCTCCAAAGGATGTGATTTTTTTTTCACTTTTATCTTTGAGTAAGAGGAGTCATCCGCCTATGGTCAATGGAAAAGATATTCAAATAAAGTTATTGTTTAACATAAACTTTCCCACCTTTTCCAACCAAAGGAAATATTCCTTCTATACCAAAAGAAAAAGAAACATTTAATATTTAGAGGATCTTCATTTAATAATAATAATAATGAACATGTATATAGCACTATATGGTAGGTGTTATGCTAAGTGCTTTACAATTATTATCTCATTTGATTTTACAATAATCCTGGGAGGTAGGTGCTATTATTATCCCCATTTTTTACAGATGATGAAAATGAAGTAATCAGTGGTTAAATAACTTGCCCAGTCACACAACTAGTAAGTGTCTAAGGTAGAATTTGAAAAATTCTTCCTGACTCCAAGCACAGCACTCTCTCCACTACCCTGTAGTTGCTGTTAAATAAATGCTTAATTGTTTTGCAATCAGAATAAAATACAAATTCAAAGTATTTAAGCATCATGTGATAAATTTTTAAACTATATGTTCTTTCCGCATATATTTATTCAACAAAATATTTAATAATTACCTACCACATTGTCAAAAATATAAAGAGAATAAAGACATGCTACCTGCTGTCAAGAAGCTTATCATCTCAAAGAATAGGAGAACTGGAAGTAACCTCAGCCAGACATTGGATCCAACCCATACCCAATGAGGCGTCATTATCACTTCTTGAAGATTTCTAAAAAGGAGAACCTCATCACTTCTTGAGATAACAATTTTTGGACAGTTTGAATTATCAGAACACTCTTCCTTATAACAAGACAATTTTTGCCTCTTTTTGAACTTGGGAGATTAGATAGGATAGTGGTATAATAGGCAGTAATAATAGGGAAGTTCTGAATGGGGAAGGATCTGAGGGAAAAGGTACTGAATTGTTTTGAACATGTTGAATTAAAATTACTATGGAACATCCAGTTCAAAGCATCCAACAGGAAGTTAGAACCTTCTTAGTTATGAGATTGGAGACCAGTAAAAGTTAGGGCTGTATAAATAAATCTGAGAACCACTGGCATTGAGATCATAATTGAATCTATAGGAATTTATGAAATCAACATATGGAGAAAAGAGAAAAGAGTCCAAGACAAAGTCTATAGCACACTCACAGTTAGTGGGCATGACCTGGGTGAAAATCTAGCAAAGTAAACTGAGAAAGAACAGTCAGAGAGGAGGAGGAAAGTGGAGGAGACACCTATTATAGTTATCTGAAGGAGGTTAGCCATGAAAGAAAGGAGAGATATGAGATGATAATTATCAGAGATTAGTGTATTAGGGTTTTTGAGGATGGATTAAACAACTCATCTGTAAATATTAGGGAAACAGCCAGTAAACACCAAGTCCAGATAAGTGAGAAAGTGGGGATAATGGAAAGAGAAACCTCTCAAGAAAATTAGTTGTAATAGCAAGAAGAAGAGCCACTTTTTCATTTCAGAGGGGGTGAAGAAGAGTGACATGAAGTGGTTGACCTAGATCTTTCTAAAGTAAGATTTTTCCTAGGTTTTGGTTTGTCTGAGGCTTTTAGTATATGCTGTTCTTCAGTCCTGGCCAGATGATGGCAGTAAAAGGAGAATTTAGTTAAGGCTCTTGAAGAATCAACAATTTAGCCTTAAGTCTCCTCAAAACATTCATTTAACAAACATTGAATAAATCACTTAGGATTAACAGTATTAGGCAATGAGAGAAATACAAAGTTTATTTTACAGTCTTCATGAAGTTTATAGTTTGAAAAAGAAATTTAAGCTACTGATACAAATAATTATAATATATAATATTACATAAATGAGTACTGGAAAAAACTGAGATCTAAGAGGGAAACAGTTGCTATACAGGGAAGGAAAGAAGGAGAAAGGATACAAGCATTTAATGAGCAGATATATGTCAAGCACTGTGCTATGTGTTATATAAATGTCTCATTCAAGGCCTAATGCTCCATACACTGAACCATTGAAGGGGGAAAGGAGAGGGAAGAGGGCAGAGGAGAGAGAGAGAGAAAGGGAGAGAGAGAGAGACAGAAAGACAGAATATAGATACACTTTGGTGACATTTTACAGATATTGTGTCAGGAGTCCAAAATACATATATATATTTGATGACATTTTACATTCATGTGAAACTATTTACTTTAACACCAAAATAAAGCAAAGCTTTATTAAGAACCTCATTCCTATCTCTCTGGTATTAAGAGAGAAACTATACATTCATTCTTGTTATGATAGAAATTTCTGGGTGGAGGAGGGCAGAAGGGGAAGTGGCAAACACCCATGATCCCTGATGCTGAGAGGCTGGAACTGATACCTGGAACCTAAATCTGAGCTTCTGTGAGCTAAATTAACTAAGTACTCAAATT